>JAGVSQ010015436.1:0-10150 GCA_022683975.1 Rhyacophila evoluta
TCGCTAACAGTGATCTCAGATATGGAAGTTTACCAGTTTTAAATAATTTAGAATTCGTTAATATTTAATTAAATAATAAATTCGATTGCATTAAAATAAAGTCGAAGAAAATTTGTAACATACTTGTTGAACTTGCTTGTTTCCTACAGTAAATAATAAATCTAAAAAAAGGCATGACTTTTACCCCCACTGTGTTTAAATCAAAGGGTTTTTGAATGCTTTTAAATATATGCAGAGCCGTAGCGATGATTTTGGTGCCAAGAATGAATATTATATAAACCATTATGGAGCCGTCATAGAGAGTAGATAGAATTATCTGAAATTACGATGGCTACTTTTAATATTGAAAAATTCTTACTTTTCTCTTTAGTCCATTTTTGTCTCAAGGTGGAGCATATACATATCCACTCCGAAAGTAGAATTTATGGGTCTCCGTGATGTGAAGATGCCTTAACAAATTATTTTTCACAAGAATTGTTTGTCAGACTGCTCCACCCGATTGGCAACCAGTCCTGCATTTTTGGATTATTAAAAATCCGACATATATGGGAATCGGGCACGCATCCCCAGAATTGCTAGGCGAGCACGTTCACCTCTACGCTACCGGGGAAAAATAGTTGCGTGAATTTTCTTTGACCGAAACTTTTAATAAATGTATTTTTTACATTGTATATTTTGTCATAAGAATGTTTTAGTTGACGTTCCGAGCGTCCACTGCGTCTTCGCGCTCTTAGCAAATGCCCCTTTCCCAATGCCTACCTACGTCCTTGAAAATATGTAAAAATATCTCTATTGTATAATATTTTTTTCTGAACTTATTTTGAATTGTAAATTTGTTTCAAAAATACATTACCTGTATATTATATATAGTGCATCTTCCATTTGACGGGTCTCAGTGCCTTTTTCGTTGTGTGTTCATAAATATCTGATTACTGGTGAATTATCTTTAAAATATGATTGTGGTATTTGTATTATGTATATCGATTTCAATTTTATTTTTATTGCTTAGAAAACGTGAGAGATACCCTCCAGGTAATATTAATTCAATTATATTGCGTACTTCTGTTTTTTATTACGAATATTCTAAATTTATAGATAGTATACATGTTGTATGATAATTTAATAACTATATTAGTATATAATGTACAAAAACGTGTGCGAAACTTGAAAAATTCCTCAAATCACTCCAAACAGTTGTTGAGCTCGTGCTAGCTACCAAAAATGCGAATTTAAATGACTTTAAAGGTTTGCGGCGTCATAGAGCGAGTGTGATGATCTTTTCACATAATTGGTTGCCCAAATAAGAATTTTGACATTTATACTGTGCATTTTTTAAATTTAATTTATGTCTTACATTTACGCTTGGGTGCGTGGCAACTTAATGGTACTGATATACTTGCTCCGCTTGGAGTCCGGGGACTGTCAATATAGGACTGAGACATGCCACACATGAGTCAGTCCGTTGTGTACTATCAATCTGATCGATAGGTTCGTGTTACACGTGCTCATATATGTTCTGCCTCAACCATAATCACCAGTCTTGGATTGACAGCACCTAGACTGCAAGTATGGAATTTGCGTGTATGGAGACCATAAGTCGCAGGCTAATTACTCTTAGGAGATTGAAAGTAGATCGTTTTTTGATACCAGAGCTCCGGGATACGCCTGATACGAATCAAGTGTAAGGACAAGCCAGGTGGAGTGTGGGCACATTTAGTAATACAAATCAAATCTCAGGTTCATAAGTTAAAATATAATGTATCAAATGGCACAAGCAAAGTCTATGTTATATCAAAGTTTTAAATGATTTTTGGAGTAAATTTACCCATCCTATACATACTTCATATTACTATGTCACTTTATTGTATGATACATTGTAGATTGTTCGTAAAAGTGATTTACCAAAATGACTAAATTCCAAACACGAAATTCACAATTAAAATTATGGAATCAAAAGTTTTTTTCATTCAGTGACAGCAATAGTGGCTGAATTTAAATAAACAACCATTGCTTCACATTCAGATTAATTAACTTAGTTCATATTCTAACTAATTAACTTAATCAGTTATGTATTTTTAGGTCCTAAGCAATGGCCCATTGTCGGAAATATTCTTCAAATAAGAAAGATTTTTAAAAAAGTGGGCCACCATTACATGGTTTGGTGTGAGCTGGTAGAGAAATACGGTCCCGTCGTCGGTCTTAAGCTGGGCAAGACAAATATTATCCTCGTTGGAGGAATGGAACTGATCAAAGAAGTTTCCTTGAGGGAGGAGTTTGATGGGAGACCAAAAGGATTTGTCTGGGATTTTAGGGCTCGCGGCGGAAGACTGGGTAAATAAATATTATAGGACACATTTCTTCTTCGAGCATTAGATATTAGTTTATTAAAAGAAAAGTATTTTGGAAATTTGATGAGATATGTTTGTGATATTAATATTTTTATTTCCCCCCATAGTTATTTCGTCCATACATCACATAAGATTCTCGATTTTTATATTTTACATTAATAAATGTACTTTTTGTAAATATCGTAGCATTGGATATACACGGTGTGAAGATGTTCGCTCCAAAAGTGGAGTATATGAATTTCCAAAATATGAAGGCATACTTTGACAGATTAATTTTTGTGAACATTGCTTGTAAGACAATTGCTCAACTAAATTTTTATCCAGTCCTGCATTTTAGAATTTCTTTAAAATCCGCATTTTCCGGACGATACACGCACGCCAATATTTACCCTACCGGGGAGACTATACTAAATATATTTACTTTCCACAAAATCACCCGCTACTTCTCGACACTCCTTATGTAAGTAAGGTGTAAGGGAAGAATATTGATAGGTTCCCATTGATATAATTATATATTATATTATTACATTATATATATTGTAGCCTATTGATGTTAAGTTGTTAGATATAAGTCATCACTGTGTGTATGCTATGTTTAGGATTGGTCTTTACTGACGGCGCATTGTGGACAGAGCATAGACGTTTTAGTGTATCGCATTTAAAAGATCTTGGTTTCGGACGCAGCTCATTGGAAGACCTGACCATCGAAGAAGTCACTTCGATGATCGACTGGTTGAAAAGTTACAACTGCCGACCGGTACTCATGGAAAATACCTTCGATATTCCTATTCTTAATATCCTTTGGGCGCTTATATCAGGAAAACGGTAAATAAACAATACATTATACACATACACATTTATTAATGTTACTCCTTATTTGATTTGTTACATACATTAAATTAAAAAATTGACATTTGAGATATTGTCAATGTGTGATAAAAACTGTTTTTTAGATGTGCATGCTTGTTCGTATCAGATTAATTAGTATCTCGCTGGAACCGCATGATTTTCAAGTCTTAATCGTTCAATTGATTCCAAAGAAGTGTGAATCATTATACGATATCAATTTCTTTGGCCGAAACTGCTTGAAAATGTTCATCTTCGAAGGAATATTGTACAGAGAATGCTCCCTGCTGCTTAAAAATCACGCCAAACATGAAACGTGTTGGATAAATTAAATCGTTACTTCTTGAATAGGTTTTGAGTTTATTGTGTGCCGATATAGTTTTTCAAATGGAAATGTCTTTATAAATTTTACGAAGTGTATCTCTGAAATTTTTACCCACACCAGAAGGTAAGATATTGAAAGAAGTAGAAATATTTTGTGGCTATTTTTCAAATACCTTCTGATGGTGCGGATGATACTAGACTCTCATTAATTTAACCACCACTTGATCATCCACCGGGCGGTGTAGAAATACAGTGCTATTAATAATAGCATCACGAGTCCAAGAGATAATTTATAGCAAGGAAGAATACAATTATTTGCTTTCCAGGTATGAACGCAATGACGCAGAATTACAGCAAGTAGTCGAAGCCGTTCATAACAGTTTCAGATTAGTCGACATGTCAGGAGGAATCCTCAACTACATTCCAGCCGTCAGACATATCATACCCCGGCTATGCGGGTACGAGAGACTCGAGAAAGATCTTGCGAACATGTACAGGTTTCTGACTGTGAGTATTAAAAACAGGGGTGTCACTAAAATGTACTAAATACCGATTCACATATTAAGTATTAACCGGGACTTTATCTCGGATAGATCGATAGAAAAATTGGCTCGTGAGTAACACCATCGTGCTACGGATGGCCACAACCTATACTAATAAAAGGTGTACGTAAATTGCGTTCGGGCAAATTACAGTGGGATCATGGTATGCGTCTTGGATCAGTTCCAGATTTTTGGACTTACATTGATAGATCTTAATACAATAGTTTAAGCGTTGTTTAATACCATGACACTTTATTGCTATGATCAAACAATATTGCACTTAAGAAACATTCTAAGGAAAGGGAAGAAGTTTTTATAGAGTTTTTTTAGTAAATGTCAAACCTGATAATTTTCAACCAGTTCCAAGTAGTGGAAAGAGACAGAAAATAATTAGAGTTGATTATATTTTTATTTATGTCATCTATTTGCTCATCTAATCATTTTCCCTTTATTTTTTTTATGAATAAAATTCGTTTAGTATGCATCTTGTAGTTTATAAGTCCAGAGATCTGGAATAAATTAAAGAGGGATATAAGCAATGTCAATATGTCCACTCCAGAAATACTGTATCGTATACTACATTAATTTGACAACTCAGTCATTTAGATAAATGTCGACATACGTCCCAAAAAAAATTACTCTATTGGACTCTGAGACCTATCCAGATCCGTCAAATATGTGTCGTTCGTCAGCAGGTCTGAAAATAAATCGCTTTAAAAGTGTTGTATTATATCAACATATGCGCAACGACAAATAGCAACATAATCAGTTTGTACACTCTCCCGTAAAATTTTCAAAAACGGAGTAAATTTGCACTACAGGCCATAGGAGTGGATCCTTGCGATGCGTGTTTTTCGCTAGAATTGTTTATCAGACGATTTCTCAACTCATTGAGCAACCAGTTCTTCATCTTAAAATCCAGTCGCGATGGGCATCGAACTCGCAACCTCTGGCTCCGATGCTTGCGTGATAATCTCTCAGCTGCCAGGGAACTGTGACTGTTACGAAATATATATTTTGATTACTATGGTAATATTTTTTTAGGTGGTATAATTGTATTATTATTATATTCAGAAGACCATTGAAGACCACAAAAAAACGATCAAGAAAGGAGACGACAGAGACTTCATTGATATTTTTCTTCATGAAATGGAGAATCGAAAAGAAGAGAACTCTTCCTTCACGGGTAAACAAAAAAATCTCTCTAGCATTCATATTACGTATAAAATAATACATGCCTCCTCGGTTGCGTAGAGATTAACGTGTGTGATTAGCAATCCGGGGAATGCGGGTTCGATTCCCACATTTTTATACCATGTTCACTCCCAAAGTGGAGCATATGGATATCAACAATGTAAAGACGTCTTGACAAATTATTTTTTACGAGAATTTTTTTTCAGACAATTGCTCAACACAATGGGCATCCAATCCTGTATTTAAAGTCCTTTAGAGTATTTTAAAAAATTCAAAAATGCAGGACTGGATGCCTATTGATTTGAGCAATTGTCTGAGAAGCAATTCTCGTGAAAAACAATCTGTCAAGTCATGTTTTTAGTATTTTATGTCAGAGCGGATATCTTCCCAATGTGCAGATCCGTATACTCCACTTTAGGAGCAAGCATGCTTAATATTTTTTGATGCATGAAAATTTGAATATAACCGAGTAGTATAACGTGTAATTGCGTGGAATAAACACCAAACCCTGCCAGTGGCGACCAATACCGTAAAATAATAATACGTAATCGTACGACGACCGACGTAATATAATAATATTGTGTATGGTACGATAAAGGACGATGATGAAAAATTATAAAGAAGGTAAATTATATAGAAAGAATATGTAAAAGTACTTTACCAGACAATTTAAATTTCCCAAAGTAGCTCGTAACCTTATTGAGTTTGGCAACCATTGGCCGCTAGATTATGCTCCGCGCAAGGGCGCATGTGTATGATGGGCGATTTTTACAGGAAAAATGAAAAATAAATTGACAGCATTTTCTATATTAACGATTGCTGCGTAAATAAACTGAGTAAACTGTAAAAATATGAGATGTTTAGAAAAGAGCTAGTAAGTTAAATACGTGTAAATTATGATTCAGTTGCCAATTTCAAAAGAAAAAACCAATAATAATTATTTTCGGAAAACTTGGAAACCTTTTGCGCAAATGAAATATAAAAGGAATTAAGCTGAAAATACAGAAACATTTACAAAATTCAAAATTTGAAAACAGAAGGACCTACCAATTTTGCGTGCAGGAAAACGGAATCAAACCTTATTTACGGCATTATTATTCTGTGGGGTTAATGCCTCTTACGTGAACAGGGCAGATATACTGTATTTTGGACTGATTGAACAAAAACACGTGAGGATGAAATGATAAAACATTTATTTTTTGGTGGTTTTTATGTGTCGTTTATGTTTTGAATCAAAAGTGGATCTGTGAGGTCGTTGCCACTTGCCTTGACACGGTCGATTAGTTACAGCAATGCTTACAATTTCAGAGGAACAACTCCACGTTGTATGTTTGGATTTTTTGCAAGCTGGTGCAGATACAACAAGTAGTACACTCTCTTTCTTCATTCTTTATATGGTTAACTATCCCGATATCCAAAAAAAAATTCACGAAGAGATTGACAAAATGGTGGGGAAAGTGAGAAAACCAGGTCTTCAGGATAAAGTCAGGTATAAAACGATCGGTATTGCAATTTTTTTCTTCAATTAATTCCATTCTCTGGAATAAAATAATGAAAAGTCTGGAAGTATAGCTGATCCATAACTAAAAAATTTTTTTTGACTTATTTGATAAGAACATTTTTCGTTTAATCTTATGATTCATCAACCATCCACAGTGACGGCAGAACTGACATATGAGAAAATATGCCTTGTACATAAGCCCACTCATCGAAAAGTGCTTTAAATTGACCGCCGTATGCTACATATGAGCATAACTTATGAGTACTTTAAATGAGAGATGGTAAGATGCGAGTAAACAGACAGAAAACTAATATGACCTTTTCAATGGACAGTTTGTTCAAATAATTTTGAGTTGAATTTTAAGAATTCGAGCATCTAAAATTAAAGCGGCTTTGGGTTCTATCTTGCACGAAGACCCACTTAAAGGATTCTGTTAAGAAGAAATAGAATAGTGTTTGTTAGACTGATTATTAAACATAATATGTAGAAATAGTTACTTTTTGTGAGGATTGGTTATCAGCAGTTTGCTTAAACTATGGCTAAAAATGAAATAATTAAAGAAAAAAGATTCGTCTTACCACTCCACGTATGTAATAATTATTCTGTATTAAAACAGTTACGTATATACTACCTAGCTTTTCTTCTATTCACCGTTTATTCTGAGGATGTCATTGGAGAATGCCGAGAGAATAGTATTCACAAAAATAAAATTAAGCCAATTAGTATTTTCACAATTTTTCGTATTTGGTAATAAGGTAAATTTGGAGAGTAAAATTTCCCAGGATATTTCTAAATATAATTCGTTTTCTAAATTTTCTACAAGTATTACAATTTTGTTAAGGATGCCGTACATTTGCGCCGTTTTGAATGAGGTGCAGAGAAGGTCTAATGTGACACCGGTTTCTGTTCCACATAGAGCCTTGAAGGACACCTATCTAAATGGGCATTTCATACCGAAAGTAAGTACATACGAAATATGTTTTTTTGGCTTAATGTCTAAGTATAAAAACTATTTTTTTCAGGAAACATTATAATAAGATTTTAAATAATATTGATTACAATTTTGATAGAATGAAATAATATAAATAATCGATTGACTAGAAATGTGAACTTACACAGGACTCGGTTATTTTGATGTTGTTGCACACTATTCACATGAGCGAGAAATGGGGAGATCCTGAGAATTTCTGTCCTCAACGATTTCTGGACGAAGAAGGGAAGGTTATTCGACACGAACTATTTGCACCATTTGGGTATGGTGAGTAATCAGTGCTTTTAAATTGAAAATATTGAAAAGTTTTAGCTCATCGTGAATCACAACATAAAATAACAAATATTTTTTTAAGAAAACTTTTCAACGTGTTAGACAAGTATTTTTATTGTAAAGATCCATATACTCCATTTACAGCACAAGCGTCATAAAAAAGCTGTAAGTACAAAATTGCTAAATCAGTTTTGGCTGAATACGATTTCATAATGCCATTTTACTCCATGATGCTTTATCAATGTCTTTTATTCATCCGAAAACTCAAAGTCATTTAAACATATAGAAATAACATAACAACAAAATGTTACAACTCTATTAGGCTCCGCTATTTTATCTTCAAATCTGTCAAAAGTGTGTCCTTTGCAAACATTTATAGTTGATAGTCATAAGTTTTTTATATCAAAAATAAAATAATCAGTTTTTACACCGTACTATAAAATTTAAGAAAACTGAGTTATTTGCACTTTAAGCTATCGGTATGTCGCTATATTGATATATTATGGTGGTTGACGAAAAAATATAAACCACTATAATGAACTTTGAAAACATGTGCTTATGTCAAATATTAAGGGTAAAATAATTAAGTGAGCAACCAGAAAACTTGGGGATACATCAGATAGTTCGTAGTTTTCTTGATTAGTTAGATTTCACGTCGAGGATGCTTCAAAAGAACCGTTACTATACCATGCACTACAGTAATATCTTGATGAAACGGAATAATTTGGATGAGCTTTACCATGGTAAATCTCGAGGGGGTGATAATATACATCCAGGATTTGTCTGTATGTCAGTACGGGTGAAACGCAATCCTGCACCCTCTCTATAATTTATTGTCAAAGGTGTGAAAAGAAGAATATTGTGACGAAAAAGTGTTTACCCTTTACAAAAAAGGCGACCCTCTCTCTAAGGTAAAAACCAAATGCCACCTGTTTAAGTTATATTCTAGTCAAATAAATTCTTCCAACTACTTCATAATATCTGCACTTTACTTCTTTACATTGTCCACTATATACGAAGTCTGTTGTATCGAACATCTGCTGTAGTTGATATGCAGAATCAACTTATACTCAGCACGATACAGAGAGGTTAAAGTGATTGTCAGTAGGTGAAAAACAATTTGGAAAGAAGTAGACTGATTTACTAAATGCTAAATTTTAATTCGACAAACAAATATCGGAAAACTATAAAAAGATCAAACGCCTAAGCTGTGTTGTGGAATATCATGTTGATCTTGCATTTTTGTCATAAGATCAGGTATCAGCGTTATTTATCGAGGTGTCCCATTGATTGTTCATTAAAACTCCACCATATCTACATAATCAAAATATGCTTAATACTATGGCACGTCGTATAAAGCAATCTTTTAAGATTGCGGTTGCTGTATTCCCTAAAAATCTTGTTTTGGTATGTATAATACTTCAAGAAGAAAGGTTACTAATATACATAAACTAAGAGGTTTTTAAAAATTTGATCTTGTGACTGCTAAAAAATGATATATGGTTGTTTCTAATAACAGCTAGAAATGCTAACAACGATGGTTTTGCATCTAATTTTTTTTAAATCATGGCTGTTTAATGCATCAAAAAGGTTGTGGATAGGCTTGAAAATAATAAAATCTTTTATTTTATGTCGCAAATAATTATAGATGGTAAAACTTCTCGCTTTCATTAAACGATTTTGAAAAAAATCATAGCAACCAAAGGGTTTAGTATGATAATGACAAGTTTAGTAAAGTTTTTTATATTTTTTCAGGTCACAGGAGATGTATTGGGGAAAGTCTGGCGAAATCAAATATGTTTCTTTTCTGCACTCATCTCCTTCAATATTTTGAGGTCTCTAGATCTCCTGGTTGTGAAAAAAATTTCGATTTTTTCGACGGTGTAGTTCTGGTTCCCAAGCCATTCAAAGTTATCTGGAAGCCTAGGATATGACAAGAAATACGTCACCATTCTACGTCACTAGAGTCTCTAGGTATCAAAGTACCTACTATAACTATTGTATAATTGAAAATGAATTGAAATTGAATATTGATTTGCGATGATGAATAAATAATGTGACAAAATATCTATGGTTGATATTTATTTACTTTATACATGTTGTAATATCACAAATTATAAGTTTAATACAT
>JAGVSQ010015437.1:0-10149 GCA_022683975.1 Rhyacophila evoluta
GAATTTAAAATCAATTTCCATCAAGCACCATCAGTCGAAAATATTAATCATACAATGTCGTATTTTACGTAAATATTTCTGATTTTATCAATAACAAATAATAATTTATCGAGACCCAGGGGTTTTGTTTATTTTGCGATAGTAAAAACAACATTCAAATAAACTTTTATACGAAAAATGTTATTTTTTTACGACTGTGGCCTTCGTTATTTATAAATTGAATTAGTGAGCATTCTGAATATATGGCATGACTGTAAAATGTTATTGGTAAAAAGTTACGTAGCCACTGGGATTTTAAAATAATCTACGCTTTTTAAAACGGATGTTAGACCTTTCATTTATTCCGAGATCACCCATTCATTATATTTGCGACAGCAAGTAACTAAAACCCGTTAACAGATTTATTACAATTAACAGTTTTTTTTAATATACATTCTCAAATTTTTCGTAAAGCCAATGTCGACATTTTGATGTCAACGCGTCATTTGGCAGGCAGGTGGATTGGGATTAAGCACAAATATTTTCTTTTTGTTTCCCATTATATTCAAAATGACGTTTTCAGCGTTTTCCCAAGATAATTAAAAAAAGGTTATTAAAATTTATTAACATTATATTTTGTTTTAAATATATATTACATTATATATAATATTACATTATATATATTAGTATCTAGGAAATAATTGTTCTATGACCAATCAAACATATTATTAAAATCCAACGGTTTATATATGGGTCAGCAAAAGTATGATATTCTATCGGGTTGTTAATTTTATGGGTAAAAATGAATGTTGGTATTTTTTACAAAAAAAATGAATTGTTTTTGTAAATTATAGTATATTAAGAAAAACCACAAGCCAGTTAACTTTTTTCTTTTATTATTGAATATAAAAAGTTAAGAAATATAGTCTTGGCATAAAAAACACAGTTTGTGTCAAAGCCATATACTTCTTTAATTAAATTTTCAAATAGGCTGGCTTTTAATAATACATTATATAATGGCGTCGTTATGAAGCCTGACAGTAAGCTGTCAAAAGTAATATGTAAATTTTTCAATTGTGTTATTATAAATTAATGTTACAACAAAATGTTTTTTATTATCAAAAAGAATAAAGAAGTGCGAAGCTTGCCTAAATTTATACACCAAAAATGTGAATACTTTTATAATTATCTCATTTTTTAACTAAGTTCATAATACAGTGAAATTTAATGCAATGTCGAGTTTTACAGCTCCATGAACAAACACCAAAGGACGTTTTAAAAAGGCTTATTTTTAATATTTCTGAAGCTGCCAAAGTTCATCCGTAAAAAATGGAAAATATTTGAATGAACGGTATGAAAATGATATTAACAAGTACGTGCAAAGCGTATTTAATTTCAGTAAAATTCCATTTTTTCTTCTAATACCTTCAATTGCCAAGTAATGCGTGACTCAATTTATACGTTATTTCAGTCAAAACAATTCGACTGCAAGCTATCATATTGTTAGAAAAGTATATTATAATTTTATTCGTATAATTTAAAATGATTCACTTGTAGTAAGTAATATGTAAAATTTATGCCCATTGGTTGAGCAACTGTCTGATAAACAATTCTCGTGACAAATAATCAGTCAAGACGTTTTAACACTGTGTAGATCCATATGCTCCACTTTGAGATCAAACATGGTATAAGAAGAAGAATATGTAAAATTGATAACCAGTCGTGTACATCGTGACTTTTTAAAATAAAAATTTTCCATGGATAAATAAATATTTTAAAATAATCTCAACTGTAAGGTTCCCCCTTGGTCGTACTGATAGATAAATCAATACAATATGTAAGGTGAATAGAAAGACCAAAAAACTCACTTATTTGCAAATGACGGAGAATTAATTATGTTTATTATAAAGATTATCATAAAATTATCAATTTTTTTGTTTTTGTAAAATATAGGTATATAGATAGATCTCTGCAACATATAGACTTGATAAATTCTTTAATGCCAATATGATATTGTAATTATAATAGATTTATTTTATTATTTTATAGTAAAATTTTATCTCTTAATTGTTTATATTTAAGATGCGTTTGAAAATTTTATAAATATGAAATTATTAATTTAACCAGAGAAACTACTGACATTATACTGCTGTTATTTGATAAAGTTTTTTTGTAGTTAAATTTTCTGAAAACTCGGTGAGCACAGACTATTGTTTTATATTGAAATACTATGTATATATAGAAATCGTATCTGTATATTTAAAGAAACGAATATAGAAGTATAAACTTATAAATATCTATAAGACTTCAAAAAGATTCCATCAATTTAAATAATTTATTGCATAATTTTAAGTAATTTGATTTGTTGACCTTTGATTTCAAAAAAAAAATTTAAATAAAAATTTGACTTGATATCGTTGAAGACACTTTGAATTTAAATATTTATAATTAAAAATTACAAACGGCTTAAACTTAAAAATGCGTTGAAATGAAAAAAGTCGTGACTTCAAAAGGTATTTGATGACAAAAATGTAAATCGTGTCTGAATATATTACGCAAATTAAATTATGTAGAGCATAGTAATCAGATTCCTTGAAATTGATATTCTACGTAGTACGTTTAATATTGATATTAATTAACAGAGCTATTTGTTACCTTAGGGAAGCGGTAAATTATCCGACGAATTACATATTAATGTTGATATATTATTGACAAAGGGTTTGAAATATCGCCATATAATAACATCTGGGAAATACTAGCACAAGTTGTTCTACTGTCACAAAATTTATTAATATATCTATAAAGAACTTTTTACAGTATGCGTTATACTATGCTTAGTATCTTGAAATAAAAAAAATATCTAAACGTGAGTAATTTAAAATTTTACAGTTTCTTATTTTCTTACTACTTCTACAGTGGTTTTATTTTCGTTACAGGTGTTTTGTATATAGTGAGTACTTCCCGGAAATTACGGTCCGGGAAATTCTGTCTTTTTCAATTTGCATTTCTCGAGAATTTTCGTTTCGAATTTCCGGAAGAAGGACAAATAATATGCCCATTTCCAAAAAAATTCACTCGTTCAATGTAGTTTATTGAATACTATTTTATAAATCTAGTTTTTGTTTGCTCGTCTAATGTAATCTATTTTTTTTTCTTGTTTGTTCGAATTTAATTCATTAAATATTTTGTTAATTTCCTTGCACTCTCTATAACAATATTCGTAATTTAAAATTTTCATACCGCAAAAACAAAAGATATACGGGAAACCGTACCTTGTAATTGTATACTATTTAGTTTTTCTCGGAACACAAAATGCATTGTTTTGAAAAAAATATATTGATCATTTAACGTTTTCATATGCATTTTATTTGTGTGTGTTTGTTATAATAAACATAAAATGTGAATAATTGTTTTACATAGGTAATGAAAAGTTATTTACATGATAAAAGATATGTAAAAATGACCGGTTAACAGCCAATAGTCAAGTGTCAATGTTTATCAGCGTACAATTTATCGTACATTGTTAATTTACACGTGGGAGAAAAATGCAAAGTTGAAACAAGAATTAAATATAAAAATTTATTCAAAGTATTGTAGAATTAAGAATTTGAAATGGATATTAATAAATAATAATGATGGAAACTTCTCCAACTACATAATACTAAATACCGTACTAGTGCGTATATTAAATGCATTGTAAAAATATTTTTACTTTACAATTATTTCATAGTTAGAGGTGTATATGAAATATGTATTTCATACAGAAAAGACTATTGCTTATAAAAATGTAATATTATTATAATATTTGTGATGATGTTTATAATAAAATGATAGATGTTAAAAAAATATTTCAATAGGACCTGTACAAGAATGATTCTTTTTTGAAAATCGAACAAAAACATTTGAATTACAGTCGGGTTTTTATTATTTTTTTTTGTACGTATATCAAGATGTATGATATTCGCATACTTTTCGATTTATTGCGATTTTAATCAACGATGTCTTATCGAGTGGCTATATTTCCTTAAAATCACTGACGTCATCTTTTTTCTCACCCCCAGGTAACGAGGGGCGGCTGGTATTCGATAGAAATATCAATGGCCCTCAAGGAGATGCTCAACTCACCTGCGGCCGCCTCCAGCTTCGTCTTCGGGGTCCGCTTTGAAGGGCCGAGAGGTAAATTTTCCCCAAATTCATAAATAAACAAGTACTCCCTTCACGATAGGGCCTGGCCACTTTATTATACCACGGACCCGGGCCATATAAAGGAAATCCACTCCTAAAGAATGAACTCGCGTCGACAATCTTACGCGGTTACTGACATTTATTTTTGCCGAAAGATTTCTTTTATTTTGTTTTAAATTCTATTTTTAATTTATTTGAAAATATTCGATTTTTATGATTGAAAATGTTCGATTAAAGCATAGCTCAGTGTTTTAGTGTTATACTTCATTTTAATTAAATCAAAACTAATTTTAAAAATAAATAAAAATATCAATGATAAAACTGTAGAAAATAACTCTGTAGAATGTAGGACGTTTAAGCCCATGAGCCGTGAATTCAAATTCCTTTCTTATACAAGAAATCCTACATACATTTAATTAGTACCAAGATGCAGAATTTGGACGTGCAATAGGTTAAATTAAACATTTTTGTTTAATGTTTCTTAAATATTTTATTTAAAAAATAAATAATGAATATAAATTCCTTTTTCAAGTATACAGCATAATTTGTGAGTAACTTTATCCGGTAATTGTTGATGTGTTCAAGAAAAAATAGCTTAATATATATACAATTCTAAATTATTTAAAACTGGTAAACTTCCATATGTGAGATCACTGTTAGCAACCCGGGTTTCTCCTTTCGGCATCTTCAGGCTACATTATATGTCGGGAGCGATCAAACATATAACATAGTATGTTACCAGTTTTAAATAATTTAGAATTTTAAATTAATTTCCATCAAGCGCCATTAGTCAAAAATATTAATTAATATATATGCAGTTGAAATTGAATATATTTGTATAATATAAGCTAATTTTGATATTATCAACTCTTACAGTATATAATTATTATATACATAGATACCTTTGCTAAAAACACATGGTGTTTTTCAGTTTTATAATAAAAAAAATGTTGTATTCTATTTCTGTTTCAGGAAAATCGATATCTCCTCAACATTTTTTGAAAGAGCCAGGAAATAACAGCTCTTCAACATTTATAGTGACATTTTCAGATGACAGCCTAGATACAGCCTCTAAAGAAAAAGAGAGGGTAAAATTGAGCCGAAATCAAATCGATATCATGAACGAGCTCTTAGAGGATGCCGCTTTGTCAGCAATAAAAATGGCGGAGAAAAAAAATGATGTAGACGCTCCCGAAAACAACGATCCATCATCGTATTTAAAAGAAATGCCATCTTTCGAATCCCACGACAAAAGTAGACATATGAAACGAAAGCTGAAAAAAATGGAGAGCGCTTTTTCTGAAATTAACCCTAAAGAGCAGATACGGCACGGAAAAAAGTTCCGCAATAGACACTTGCAAGATACTGACAGCAAAAATGATGATTTGGATTATATCGCAGACAATTTTGATTCAAAGAAACTATCTGATAAGAATGTTGATAGACATCACAAGGTTCCATCCGTCCCTGGAAATGGCGATATATCTGAATTGTTGGATTATGATAGAGTAAAAAAAGTACGCGCCATGCGAAGACATAATCATAAAAGAATAAACAGTCTCAATTTACGATACGACACAGCGACAAAGAGTGTGATACAAAAGAAAATTGGGATGTGGGAAGACGCCGATTTATCGCAGGATATTAATGAATCTGAGGCGCGCGTTGTGGGACAAAAAAATTCTGCCAGCTTTTCTGAAAAACATAGATTTGCAAGATCGCCGCATGATATCGAAAATACAGACTACGTATTAGAATTTGCGGGTCCTAATGACAACAAAGGTGGTGAAGAGACGTCTGTCGATGTTGAACTAAATGAAGAAGACAATGGTGAAAAGGTTTACTTTAAAAACGACCAAAATAAAATAGTAAGCAAAATAGAAGGAAAACAAAAAGAATATGCTAAAGAGGATGATATGGGTGATTTGTCTTACTATGAACCAGATGTATACATGCACGAAAATTTAATTCCTTCAAGTCACAGAGAGCACAGCAATTCACATCCGCAAGATTCGTATGAATACGCAAACGATAATAATAAAAATCCGAAATATGAAGAAGATATTGAGACAAACGAAGTATTAAAAAAGGAAGACGAATTTTACAAGAACAATAAAGGATTAAATCAAAATGGAAAACATGGTAAAAAATCAAAACATAAAATTAATAAAAATGTAAGTAAGTCGGTTGACGATGCGGGGAGCTTAAAGAAAAATTATTCACAAGTGAATAAAGAGGAAGACGAAAAGTTATCGTCGATCAGCGCTGATGACGCAGTGTTTTCAAGTGGATCCGAAAAAAGGAGGCACAAAAATCAGAAAAGAAAATCAAGAAAAGGATCGAAGAAAAGTGCGCTAAGGAAAAATACCCTATCTTCGGACCTCAAGTCATGGGAGCAGGTAAATATTGAAACCGATTTTGATACAAATATGTTAATATGTTTTTTTTTAGATAGTGGTTTTTATAATTTTGTAGAAAAAATCAAAACATTTGATATACAATTTGAAAAGTAGCGGACAAGTTTTATAATCAATTATTTTAAAACCGGTAATATCATACATTTAAAAATCCTCTCATTGATATACCAATATCTAATATTAACCTTTAATACTTATACTCATTAATTGTTAAGTGCGTATAGATCAAAAACACTTGCACTGTTCTATATGCGTTAAACTATATAAATATTCTACGTTTTATATTAATTATTAAATACTTCATAAAGAATGGCAAAATATTTATTCATATTCGAATTCGACACTCGTAATTGATTATGGTAAAATTTTGCGGCTTTGACAGAAAAATTGTTTAAGAAATGATTGATTTTTCGAATAAATTAAACGCATAGAAATTTGAATGAATTAATTATGTTTGATAAAAAATATCTGAAATTCTAGTGCCTTAAAAATACTATGAATCTTGTGGATATATTCAATATAATAGATTCATGTGATTTTTTTTCGTATCCGATGTTCAAAGCAATCACATGAATCTTTTATATTTAATATATTAGATTCATGTGATCATATCTGATATGAGAAAGAAAAAAAATATTAAATGTAGATTTAAGAATATAGCAAGATCATTTATTATTTTATTGATATATTTCACATTTTTAATACGTTTGAAATAAATTTCACTATTTTTCATCATAAGCCTAATTATAATACGAATATAGTACATTCATATATAGCGTACTATTTTAAATTAAGAACTGTGTACTTTAGTTTTGAACTTTCGTATATTTTGTATGTATTTATACACGTTAAAATAACGTTTTTGTTACATAGCGTAAAAAGTTTATTGCGACCATGTTTCCCTTAATTAAACACATTATTTATGTAGGGCAGTACTAACTACGTATTCTAGCTTCGAAATCATTGCTCTGCTAGTAAAATAGAAAAGTGGCTCTGTATAAATCTAAGAAAACCTCAGTAGTATTTTGTGCAAATTAAAAACTAACAATGGCATACTACAAACAAAGCATTCGCAAACTGGTCCCTGGCACTGACATAAAATTACCACATTTTCTTTGCGGGTTTTGTGTAAAAGACATTTCTTCCTATTCAAACATACATTATAACCAAAACGTATTATTTACTAGTAGTGTACCAATAATTATATAATAGAACTGGTTACATTTATTTTTATCAGAATATTGATGTATATTTTTCCGTATTTTTATTTATCTCTGAAACTTTAATAATAGTTAAAAAAATTTGTCAAAAATTATATAATGTTTAAAAAATTCAAAATTTTCTCATTTTATAACATTTATTGCATCTAGAAAATGCGAGTTCAACTCTCATATCTGCTGGATTTTTATAAATCTGACAGTGCAGGACTGGAGTCTGATAACAAATTACTGTTAAAAACAATCTCACGATACAAATTTTGGTGTTACAGAGATATATATACTCCAATTATACTCGAGCGAGCCTCCTCATACTATGTAAATATATATGCTCCACTTTTAGAGTGGGCATGGAATAAAAAAAAGATATGAAATAATCTTGAAAAAAACTAATAGTTTGGTCTGTTGTCTATTTATTTAATTTTACCATACAGAACTTTTTATGAGGTTTTACTCGTTAAGTAATTTCTTGAAACTAAAAAAAATATAAAAATACGCTGTAATGAAAATATTCTTATTTGAATTCATTTTAAATAACAAATTAATACCCATTTACTTCAGTCGATTGAGAAATTTTTTAAGTCATTTGCCACAGGCTCCTATCTCATGATTCGTATTTAGCCTATATTATACAAACTGTTAGTAACAACTTTTCCATATCAGTTTTTTTTTTAAATGAAATAAAATCATCGATGTCTTAAATATAAAACGATGCAGTAAAAAGCTATTTCATTTACTGCATATTTTCATGAGCAATTTAAATGAAAATGTTGTATATAGTGTGTTATGAATGTTAAGCAGTACGTAAGGTTAGATATTTTGACCTAATTTTAAAATAAAATAGATTTTTTTTGGAAAATTAATGTAGTTTGGAGAAACTTTATACTCGGATCAATCATCTTAAACAGAATCGGTAGATCATCACGGGTATAAAATGTCAAAGAAATTAATATGAAAGAAAATCCCTCTCTTGCGATCACTGATTTGTGATGTGATACGATTAGATGTGACTGTATTAATATAAAAGGTTCAGCATATCTTAACATGAATGATTGATATTGAAATTTATTTTGAATAATCACAGAGACTTTATAATATTTTATTAAGCTCTTTCACGATATCCACAATGGATTCAAGGTTATTTTCTACGATATAAGGTTATATCGTTCAACTTTAATCTGTGTTAAACTTACATTCTTATAAACATCTTATACCGTGAAAAAAGCCAAATCAGAATTCGACGTTTGTGACATAAAAACAATTTGTATTTAGTTTTTATCGTTAATAAATGACACTGCAATGCAATTGATTTTTTATTAAAAACTGATACTTTAATTCATCTTACATTTTATATTTTCTTGTGGACTGAATAATTTAGTTTTGAATTTATTTTTTCAATTAAAATGCAGCTAAGAGCTGTACCCCATAAACTACCTATAAGTGTTTTAAATATCTTGGGTATATTTGGGGTGCTTGATAGGAAATTTTGGCATTTGCTTGAATCGAAAAAAATTCGGAATAATAATATGAGGTTATTTTTTCATCGTGAAAAAACTCACCAAACGCTTTTTTTTATCGCAATTTAGATTTATCTATAGGAAATGATATCCAAGTATTATGATAAATATGTTCAACTGAAAAAAAATCACCAATTACCAAAGGCTAAGTATGTTTATAAAGGATAAAACCATTTCAAACGGTCGTATCTCATAAATTAAGTTTTGTTGGCTAGCGAGGTTTTTCTTGAAGGCGATGATTTTGTGTATAAGTTTACCTACGAGCCGTCTAGGAAAATTGGCAAACATGGCACCGCTTGTAGTAACGGAATCCCACTGTAGACACGGTGGTCAGAGAGCATGCTATGTCCATGCGTGATATGTTTCAATACGTCTGTTTATCCATCGTGAGGCAAACTTCCCGTCAGTCAACATTTTAGCTTAGAATACTTTAGAGCCATTGGCTGTAGGTAGATGAGTAGATAGATGTTTTTTTTACTATCTACTAGTGTGATATACAATATTTACGTTCCGATAAAGGCTCTTGCCGTGAAAAGCGCTGTACATTTTAAACGGTCGGTTGATCTGCTATCTCGGTGAAAATACTTGGACATGAAAAGTATTCATGCCAATTCGTACGAATTGCCTTCAAAATTCAATTTAGAAGTTTTCAACATCATGACCTGGGCGCAATATAAAACTAAATGAATTATAATAAATACAGCAAAACTAAATATGTGTGTGTAAATACATATAATACTATATTATCACAGCACTGCTTCTTTATATTAAACTATTTCCTTATTCTAAATTATTTAAAACTGGTAAACTTCCATATGTGAGATCACTGTTAGC
>JAGVSQ010015438.1:0-10149 GCA_022683975.1 Rhyacophila evoluta
AATGTAAGCAATTTCGAAAGAAAATAAATGTTATTTTTAATATTTCTTATTTAACTTTTTAAACAAATTAACAAATTAAAAAAATGTGATTTTTTTTGGAAGATTATTTCAAAACAATGCATCCATCAAGTGGTTAAAAGTTTTTTAATGTGTTTACAATTTAAATCATATTCTGCCAAAAATCTTCCTCTTAAAACAATATTGATAAAAATATATACTTAAAACGCTTGATTTATTTTAATTCAATGCCTTTCCGTTGATAATTAGTAAATATTCTAAGCAATTTACGCAAGCAGTGAATGTATGAAAGTTAAACTGCATAAATAACGCTGATTTCAGTTAATGAACCACACCGCACCCTAACCACAACGGTGTAATGCGTTTCTAAAGAGTGTTCAATTTTACAATACAAGTATCGGTTTACGTTTATGTAATACGTATATAGAAAATAAAAACTAGGTAGATAACCACCTTTTAATTGCAATGTGGTATGGTTTATTTATTTGACGTATAAACAAACTATCGTATACAGCGACGATTGTGCGGAAATATTAGTTAACCATATCAGAATTATATTTTCCCGCTTGGCTTATGTTTGGATGACAGTTTAAAATACAAAAAATTAACTCTTCTATTAATTTATGATATAAAAAATAAAAACATCAGTTATGAAACGTTCATAAAGTTTTTATGGTGACATAACTATTCAGTGACATTAAAATAGTGATAAAAAGCATTTACTGCTACAATAAAATCTTTTTTTCAGGTGGCAGTAAGCATAATTATTAGAAACTGTCAATGCTGAGCAAATATCATAGTTAGAACATTGTTTGGCAGTATGGAAGAGATTTACTTTGTGACATTCAATCTATCATTCAGATGATTGTATTAATCAACACAACATCTTAAGATTCCATTATATTTAATTAAGTAAAAAAACAATGGTTTTAAAAGTTTATACACATTATAAAATCATTCTTTTTGACAGAATAGTGGTATTTTTTTTTAATCTGAACACGCTGATGTGGAATGCATCGCTCAATTCACATTGATAATTATTATTACACAGTGCAATATGCGAATACATGTACTAAATGATAAATATTCCCATTGGTTCGTATTTGTCAAGTCTATTCTGTAGCAATATTAAAAATATGCACTATTTTATAATGTACATTTAAAGTAGTTTTTAACCGATTTAATAAACATTACTACGCGACGATATTTTTAAATCATAAATCATATTTACCAGGTGAAAACATACTTTCCTAATGATTTTATGTTTATAATAAAACTAACATTTCCTAAGTTAAGTTAAGTATAAGCCATCGCTACACGATTGATTCAAATATCTGAAATCTAGCCCCTGTGACAGAATAACTTATTGAATGATATTATATATACCTCAGTGTCTTTACATTTTTATCAGAACGGCTGGCTATAAATTCAAAATTTGTTGTACTTAATGAAAAATATGATTTTGATGAAAATGACATGGTGCAGAACAAAAGTATTTTTGAAAAAAATATATCGGTCTGAAAAAAAACAAGAGAATATAATATATCAAATTGTTTCTTTTTTAAAAGCAAATAATGAAAATTCAACTAAGTAAAGGCACTAACTATTATCTACTTATGAACGTATAATGAAGAGCATAAACTTCCATATATTTTTCATATTTATTTAAATGTTCTTAATACGATCCTAAAGAATGATACATTTGTTTCTTAATAACAACAATAAACTGCTAATCATGATCATTTTACGTTTTTGTGTCTAAATTTTATTTGGACTTTTTAAAAAAATGAAAAGCTCAAAATAATAATCAATAACGAAAGCTACACATGGTAACATTTCACGCTAGAATTTAGTAACACATTGTGACAGCGAAATGGTTAAAGAACTGAAAATAATATACCTGCTGAACAAATACGTATCTCAAAATAAATATTAAGTTAGTCGTAAATGTGGAATGGTTTATTTTTCTAGGTAAACGGGTTTTCTTTTATTGACATATTATATCAATTTTCCTTGATTTATGTTTACTATTCCCACGTAAATGCTTAGGTATATTATGCTTGCCACAAGAAACATCCCGTCAGTAAATCTAAGCGTGTGCTTACATTATAGTTCATTAAACCCGTAAATTAAAATAACCAATACATATATATCGTCGGCAATATTGCAAGAGAACGTAACTCGTCTTTTTGGCGAAAGTGACTTTTCTTATTATTTGCAATCTCTTGTAACACATTTGACACATTTTCGTATTAACAGATGTATTTATGTTCAACGCGGAACGCATTTATTCATTTCTTCAATACCAAGTTTTATTTCTAATCAATTGCAACATCACGCAAGTTGACATATTTCTGTGGCGGGAACAGTGTGTTAACGTAATCCCGCACGCGATTACGTAAAAACGTTTCAATCTTAAATTATTTTGAAACAGGCAAGAATTTACTACTTCATACATTTCTGAGATGTGTAATAAATACTGTTTAAAAATATCATATTTGTTTTTAACTTTAGGTTTTAAAATAAGGAACAATTGATATTTATTGTATGATAATTAATTCTCATTTGTGTTTAAAATTTTGTAAACATATCTTATAAATAAATCCTCCAAAGAAACTATATTTCTAAGTTTTAAATTTTTGCAGAAAAAACGTTTTTTGTCTCTCCTGTAAAATTTGATCAACGCGAGATACGTGTTCCTGCAATATTGGCGACGATATACAAGAAATTAGAAATTACCGCTTGTTGAAGGTAATAATATTTAAAAAATAGAATTAGGTACTATTATTACAACAAGATGTATTTGTATTTTAAAGATACGACAATAAATTGGCGAGAAAATAACAAATTAATTTGATAATATCAATGTAAATAATTCATACATTGTAATTTTGAGTTACGATACTGTGTTTGGTCATCCATCGATACTGAAATTATATAATATTGTATTAAATTCAGGCAATTTACTTTTTTATATCAAATACACTTATTTGTTTAAAAAACTTTCTTGTAATATATTAAAATAACTGCATATATTTAAAATACTAAATAATTAATCGTTTATTTTTTTCAATAATATAGTATTACTAGCGCTGAAAGTTTTTGGCTATAATTACATTATATTATAATATTGTAGAATGTAGACTATGTATAATATTTATGGCCATTTTTTAAAGCAAATTAATTTAAAGTTACCCAAGGGTATCAATATAAGAACCCTAGATCATATGAGTTAGTATTTTTATTTTTTATATAAATGTTGTTAGATTAAAATTGACTCCATTTGTAACAATATAGTACCAAAGTCAACATTTTTATCCATCGTCATGTTTTCTAGTAGCACACAGTGACCATATTATCACTTGTTTAAAAAATACATTTTTTTTCTCCACATATATTTGAAAAAGGTGCGTGCTTTTTGATAAATTTTTGTGCGCACTCACATGCAATCATTAAATTATGGACACCTAATCTTATATAAAGCCATTATTAAATAAAAATGCAAGGATATTTGATCAATTACGCATATAAGTTCAGTATGAATGAGCAATTACATTGTGAATAAATAGCTACTGTGTCTCTATTGAAAAAAATTAAAAACTCTTAATAATTAGATTCATTACGTGTAAATATAAGTTCTAGGTCATGACTATATTTATTCTAAATATTTTGTAAAACAAACAAACCATTGTTCAATACTTATGTATATTTTCTTCAATAAATATATGTAGCACTAACGCAATACGTGAGATTTCTTAAACTAAATCCATATGCATTATTCCTTGAAACCATTCGGTATTACGAAATCTTTTTTTTGTTATATTTATAATATTGAAATTATATTTGTAGCGTATCGTTATTTTGTATGGCTATTTCTGAATTTAAGAATCCATAATTTACATTATGAATATAAATATGTATAGGTGTATTGCTTTAGCGCAGGGTGTCCCAAACTTTTGTTGCGATGGAACACTTCGCAAACTCGGAAATTTGAATGGAACACTTGGCTTATTTTTAGGTTGGGTAATTCCGACTGGTAAAAATTATTAAAACACATTATTTGTTAATTAATTATTTTAAAATAAAAACATAAAAATATGAATATATAAAGCACTTAATGACTTTGATGATTTTGAGTCTTTGAATTCCATATCTTCTTGATATCAGGCATACTATTGGTAAGTTGCATTCTAATATTTGGTGTGGGGTCGAGCCTGTTCCTTTCAGATTTGCAAGATTTATCAACTATGAAAGATTTGTTTCAACCATGAAGGACGTTATAAACATCAGTAGAGACTGATCATCTTTCGCCTTTCAATATGAAGTAGAAGATCTTTAAGTGTGTTGCAGTGTATAAAACCTTTCCGAATTCTCGCGGAACACCCATATAGGTTTAGCGGAACACTGGTCTTCCGCGGAACATAGTTTGGGAAACTCTGCTTTAGCGTAATAATTCCTAAACAAAATGAACATAAAATCTACTCTTGGAATTTTAAATCAGGGGAACCACGCGTATATTTGCATATCCTATTTTCTTGAGATATTGAGAGTGTTTTATATAAATACAAATATTTATTTCCGGTGTCTTAGAATAACTAAATTATGTCATAAAATTGAAAAATAGCGTTCAGCGATGTACCAACTTCATATACAATCATATTCTAACCGCAAGGACACACTATATTCCTCTGACAAGTGACAAGTTTTGATATTAAGTCAAATATTTTACGTATTTATGAATTATAAAAAAACAGTATAACAACGAGTAATTCGGTATTGAAGAAGCCACCTTATTCAAATAAATTTGGAAGACGATGATGCTTAGATCATATTATACATGGCTTGGCTGAACAAGAACTTGCGAAGAAAGTTTTTCCAGGAATTTGGTGGGGCGTATTAAATAGAAGTCAAAATTTACCGAATGGAATTTTTCGATGACCATTGTCCGCTCATACAATCAATTGGAAAGATTATACATTAAATAAGAACAAGAGAAGAGAGTAATTGCCACAAGATTTACCCTCGATTATCCCTTCTTTGACAACAATGATGGCCGGGCGATAATAATAATCTCTAGACAAAACTTTATAGATGATATCTTAATGGCATAATCAAAAAGTATTTTTAAGTTACCTAAGCTATCGCCTCATCGGCCGATTGGTTAACGCGCACGTTACGGGATCAAAAACCACGTGTTCGAATTCTACTGCAGAGGTTTTAATATTCAAAGATGAAGAATTTGATACCATACATTCGAAGCGGACATATAGCATACGTAAACGCTGTAGTCATAACACAATAACTATTTAATTAATGTGTTTATCAAAAACAATATTATCAACTAGAACATTTTCAACACAAATTTTTACAACTTTAATATTAATTCCATAATTTATACCCATTGTACTTTAATTGTCACTAAAAACATGAATCACTATTATGTTAAACGAATAAAAACGTATGTTACTAAAAATAAAGTTAATAAAGTTAAAAAGCAATTCATTTGCACGTTTTGTTTCGCATGCCGGTCTCTAATTGTTTTTCCCATTATTCACGTGAAAAGCATTGTTGTGGCTTGCATAAGAACTCACTTACGAAGATGTTCAGTGAAATTGCAATGGGAATTTCTTGGCCTTGGCCGGTTTTCTTTTACGATTCAATCAGGTTTTTATTATCGCACACGCACAAACAATTACGTGTAGAGCTATGGAAACAAGTTTTTAAACTCTGTAAAATATACCAACGTCCAATAAAACCCCCTCATGGAGTTAGTAAAACTAGTCGTATTAGACATAATAAGTATGTTTTAAAATGTGAATAGTTTACATAATAATATAAACATTTACATGAAGTGGCAATAAGGCTCTTCGATATACTGTTAGATAATTTATTTATTAGTATTTCATATAAATGGAAAATAAAAGGTGCTAGATTTCGCTTATTTTTAAAAGATCATACAAAACGATATTCCAAAAATATTTTTCTTCAAAATAACAAAATAAATATTTTTTACCTAACGATATCCTTACAACCTTTGAATAAATTTCGGTATATATTTATATTTATACAATTCTCAAAGGATATAAGTCTCCATACAGTGAAAATTTATAATGTTAAATTGTTTTTACGAATATACGAGTAACTTGTCGGTCAATTGCCCGATCCATAAGTTATTCTAGTCATACTATACATTAAATCGATATAGAAATATATACCTTCCAGTTTATTGGGTTAAAATGCCGAATAAACCGTTACCAATTTTAAATATATAAAAATAATATATCGATCGATTCGCAAACGTTTTTTATCTACAGTCAATTCATCAATTAAATGCATATTAGAACATGTTGATTTTCATTCAGCTACGGGGCTTGACACCGCAATATTTGAGCAAATAAGCCCTACATTTAACCACTCAGCTACGGCGGTGAATGAATAATAATAAATACTCTAAGACAGATCAAATGTTGTAATTACATAGGCGGAATTTTAACATTATTTGAGAATTTTAAACGGAAAACTTAAAAAAAAACCCTGGTATAATTATGGTAAGTCTCCCTGGTATCCGAGAGGTTCGAGTGCGCGCCTTGGAGCCGGATATTGTAAGTTCGATACCCACAGCTGCTAGATATTTTAAAAATAAAAATATGTTAGCATGGATTTCTATTTGGTTGAGCAATGAGCTAATAATTAATTCTAAAGAAAGAAATCTGTGAAGACATGTGTTCACATTGCAAAAATTAATATACTCGATTTCCACATCGGACATCTGCGCACCGCGTAGTTCCATATGCTACACTTTCGGAGCGGATATGATAAAAAAAGCATAAACATCAATAAGATCCAATGATCTAAATCTAATATAGATTATTATAAAAATTGTATTAAACTGTACATATAAAATTCTCTCTGGCTTCGTTATTTTACAAAAGTTTTAATGAAAAGATTGAAATTTCTTCATTCGGAAATCGTAATCATTTCACAAAGATCACGTGGATTTTAGTACCTGGTTATAGAAACTGAGTAGCCTGAATAAATTTTGACTACTTACAAAGGGTTGAGCAAAAAGTGAAAGCATTGCCGTGGAACAATGCCATAATTTCTTAATAGACCAAGGCCGCTTTGACTTTAACAACAACGGAAGGGAGCGTCCGGTACATAAAATAAACTATTTTATATACGAAGTATTTATACTCACACATAACTCTTTCGTCGTAAAGTTGGCTCTTTAAACTTTCGACTGATGACACAAAACGAAATTTCAAAACAGCTTGCTAATAGTTTACGCGTTGCAATACATTTGCCTTAAAGCTAAAGTTAGAAATAGTGTGATGCGATACTAAACAGTTTAGCTAAATTAACGCCAACTAAAATCTTGTCGTATAAGTTATAATTAACTTATGATTAGAGAGTTGATATAATATAGTTGGATAGCTACAGATGGGGAATGGATCTTACTATGAAATATATCGCTAATAATAAAAATTATATCATATTGACTTTCCTGGCATCATCTATATGTTTATTTTTGAAATCTCTCCGACCATCTATCGTCAAGGATGTGATTTTTTTTTTAAGTTAGCGTTAGTACTACACAAATTTTACAAATGACGAAAAATCTATCTTCAATCATTATATTACGTCAAAATCCACTTATTACTATTTTTTTAATTAACTAGTATAATATTTTTTTATTTGACATTAAAAAAACGGAATTTGATTCAATGGTGGTAACTATAGAAAGGTCTTTTCTTTTCTTGTATTTTTGCCTTATGGTATACGAGGTATTGCTTTGTCACGAGTGAAATATTAACAGCTATCGCTTTCCTATGTCATATATTTTCTCAGTTGTCAAACAATATCTTTTCATTTTGATAAAGTTCGAGCAACATACAATTCTTACATAATCTTTGAATGGAAACTTCTCTGCCATTTTCAAATGGAAGATTGATTTCCACTGATTTCTTACGATACGATATATTAGAGGTATTTACTAATCAATGATACTCATATTCATAAATCAGACTACGAAATGTAATTAAGATGTAAAACGAGGCTTTAAAAAATATTATTTTTAGTTTTTCCTAATATTTTATTTCTGCCTACTCGTTCAATAATATTACACCAATCAGTTAAAATACCATTACTTGACCTTAATTATTAAATCTTCCCCTTTTTGGTTTTTATTAAAAGGTAAATAAGACATTAATGATAAGACTATTGATATTTTTTTACTATGTCCGCTCCGAAAGTGAAGAATCAACAGTGTGAAGACAACCACTCCAGATATGGAATATATCGATTTCCGTACTGTCAACACTTGACTTTGAAAGATTATTTTTTACAATAATTTGTTTTCAGTCAATTGCTCAACTCTATATGCATGCATTCTTTGGATTTAAAAAATATAGCAGCTATGGGAATCGAGCTCGCAATCTCCGTCTTCAAAACGCACGCGCCATTCTCTCGCTACTGGGGAAGCAACTGATATTACTCCCGATGAAAGTAATTAAATTGTCGAACTGAAATTTGTATTCACTTCACCAAATAACGTGTAGCGTGATAAATAAATGTGTTAGTGGTAGAAAAACCTTTGTATTATAACCATACAAAGTGACCCACGCCGTAACTGACAAGTAAAATGTAAACACAACAAAGCTCAAAAACCTTAAAAATGCTTTTCACTGACAAAATATTTTTATTTACCAATTGGTAGAACTTTTAGAGATTTTCTTATTCACTGTTATCGGTATAAGAGTATTACCCTTGCAAATGACACAAACAAGCTTATACTGAACTTCCGGCACGTTTTTATCTGGCAATATTTTTTGCAGTTTTCTATGTATAATAAAACCAAATCGCGTATTAATCTTGTTTATTTTTAAAAAATAATTTGGTTTGGAAGCTTTCACACTAAAATTTTGTAAATTTACTGGATTTTAAATTATATGTGATATATTTTAGGTATGTATAATCTGTATTTACAATATTTTCCTTTCCCAAATTGCCGCAATATATCCACGAAAATATGTTTATTACATATTATTTACCATCTATAACAATTTATTTTATACAGCGTTATAGAAATTACTGCAAAAAAAATAAATCGCTTTCGACAACTATATGAAAAAAAAAATCACATCTCCACAGTTATAAACAATATCTTGAGAGGTTTTTCTCGGGGATCGATCTTCAGCTACTTCATCTGGTGGTCATCAATACCCTGCATATAAATACACATAAAAATCTTGACTTTTTATGCAGGAACAGAAGTTGAATAATATGTGTTAAGTAATTTATAAAAGCACTAGCTTATTTACCCAGTTTCCTCACGACTTATACTAATAGTGGTCGTGAGGAAACTGGGTAAATAAGCTATTGTTAATAATAAACACTTTTTTAATCAGGCTGTGTTGTCTTTCCCCGTTAAATTATTATTCAAAATATATAGTAATAGTAATAGTACTTGTTTTATTTTTAATCAATCCATTGTCATATTAAAACATTGGGATTCATTTGTCGAGACTAATAAGCTTGTATCATCTTTTTCCGAGAAAATACAGACATTTGTAAATATTTTCCTATTGATACCGATTACTAATTTTGAATTATCAACCGTTATAATCTTAAGATTTTTTTTTAGCAGAGATAATTAATTATATTTATTTTTGTTAACTCATTTAAATCGAAATTTAAATTGCGCCGATTTTAATAAATAAAAATCTCATAGTATCTACATATTTTTTTCTTATTCTCTATCATCTATTATTTCTTATTAAAATACTCAAGTACTTTCATAAACTTCAATAACGTATTGTCACAAATACAATATTGTTCTTGTTTTCAGAGGAAATATTACTACTCCTTGTAAATATTCATTATGTCATAAACTTAAATATGGTATAAGAGGCAAGCCTTAAATAAAAACTTTGATTGTTTTTTAAAATACTAAATTAATATTTAATTATTATTGAAAAAATATCAATGTACAGCTGGTATGGTACATATCGAATTTCATGGATCTACTACAAAATATCGTCGTATTACTGGCAAAAGACGTTATAGTAAATAAGTGTGTTTTGAGATAATCAAGTTTTAATGTTTGAGTCTCTCTGTTAAATACATTTTACG
>JAGVSQ010015439.1:0-10149 GCA_022683975.1 Rhyacophila evoluta
TTTGTCGACCCGGTAGCATACAGGTCAGCGTGCGCGCCTAGCAATTCGGGGAATGCAGGCTCGATTCCCACATCTGCCGGATTTTCGATAATCCTAAAATGCAGTACGGATGCCCATTGGGTTGAACAATTGTCTGACCGACAGTTCTCGTGAAAAATAATCTTTATGACGTCTTCATATTGCGGAGATAAATATACTCCACTTCTGAATTTGATATCTTCACACGGTGTAGATCTATATGCTCCACTTTGGGAGCAAACATGGTATAAGAAGATAAATTCATTGTTAATCATAAACAAAAAGACGCAAATTATTGTGAGAATTTGAGGTTGTCAGCGTTCATTCAAAGTTTTGTATAATTTGTTATTTTTGCAACTATTGAATTCTTTAATTCATTTTTTTCTGTTAAATGTTGGAACGTATAAAGAATTAAAAGGATTCATGGTTATACAGGTCACTTTATTAAAAATGTAAAGTATAAGATATAAGATAAAAATTGTATGAAAAATGAAGACGAAATAAAAAAAAGTAATCGCTATTAATCAAAGTAACGTGTTGCTACAATAACTAAGTAGGTTAGTATTATTACAGGTTAAAAAAAGGAAGCCTATGTTTATGAACAAGATTAAAAAGATAACAATATTCTGGTCGCAGTAATTTTCGTATAATAAACGTAACAAGGTAATAAAGTACGTATAAAAATACCTCACGATTTGGATGATTTAACTCCGGGACCGATTGTTCCTTTGTAAAACCAAAAAAAAACCCTCGCCTGAGAATAATAACAAAGCTGAAAAAAAGTAGAAGGAAAATTTAAATACGAAGATTAAGGAGAGTAACTTGCACACAAAAAGAAAGCTCGCCGCCCCCTGGGGGGTGTTTCCGCGGGAGATTCGAGGGGGGCCTGGGGAGGGGCCGCTCAGTACCCAATCATTGTAGATTAACGGTCTCCCATAAAAAAGGATAGCTACAAAAAACACCCAAACTAACTTGTTGTAAGAAAAGATGTACGTTCATTGCCAGTAGAATACTCAGCGAACCGTTTTTAATAAAATTGTTACATTCGTTTTATATATAATAATATTATACAAATTTAGTATTCTGAAAAAAAGCTCGAATAAGATTTTATTTTTTCATGCAATAATTTTACCGTTTTTTTATTAAGTGAAATATAATATTGGAAACAATTATAATGATCAATTTATTTTATAAACCATGTTCGTTGCCAAGGTGGAGCATTTGGATATACACCGTGTGAAGATATCCAATTCAACAGTGGAGTATATTTATCTCCGCAATATGAAGAGGTCATGATAGATTATTTTTCACGAGAACTGTCAGACAATTGCTCAACCCAATGGGCATCCAGTACTGCATTTTAGGATTATCGAAAATCCGGCAGATGTGGGAATCGAACCCGCATTCCCCGAATTGCTAGGTACGCGCGCTAACCTGTATGCTACCGGGTAGACAAATTATTATTTAAAATTCTGATTTATTTAAAACCGGCAAACTTCCATATGTGAGAACACTTTTTTGTCAGATAATTGGTCAAGTCAGATAGTGGGTATCCAGCCATACATTTTTGGTTTTATAAAAATCTAAAAGATATGGAATTGAATCCGCATTTCCTGGATTGCTAGGCACGTACGCTAATTTCTACGCTACTAGGGCGACAGACCGGATTTTATTTATTATTTTTTATACCGAAAGTGGAGCATATGGATCTGAGCAGTGTAATGATAACCACTCTAGATTGAAATATACTCGTATATGGATATCCGTATTATAATAATTTTACTTTGACAGATTTTTTTACAAGAGAAAAAGCAAAAACGCCAGTATACATCAAAGGAATATCGCCAAAGATTCGATGATAGTACTCTAATCACTTATTATAGTAATTTTCTATGAATTTGTGAACTTATTTTTTTTTTTATAGATATTATGTAAGTTAAATCGGATTTTTGTTAATTTGTATACGATATAAGCGAATCAATTTAAACATTCTGATATGGGCAGTGGCGTTTTTGCTTTCAAACACTTCAATTAGATGTAAGATTGTAACTAGTATAAAAATAAACTGAAGATTGTGACATCGTGAGTTATGATACTAGAGTACTCAATTGTTCAAGTCATAGAGTATCAGGTGCTGCTTCTTTAGATTTTTAATCCTGGAGCTTTGAGATTCAAGCCAGCAATTGCTAGTTCTGATGCTCATGCGCTAAACTTTTGTCAACTGGTATAATACTTTATATCTTTAATTCAATCTGAACTAAGTTTATATACAATATTTATATCAGTTTAATTTTGAATGTTTATTTCTAAAGATTTTAATAAATATGATACATTTAGTTAATATAACTTTTTTTGGTGGTGTTTTAGACGTCTGACTATCAATTAAGCTAGAAAAATTACTAATCTAATACAAAAAGGATGTATATATTATTTTATACCATCTTTACTCTCAAAGTGGAGCAACACAGTGTGGAGATATCCACTCCGAAAGTAAAATACATAGATCTCCGCAATTTGAAGACGTCTTGACAGATTATTTTTCACGAGAATTGTTTGACAAACAATCAGTCAACCCAATGGGCATTCAGTCCTGCATTTACATTTTTTAAAAATCAGATAGATGTGATATCAAACCCGCATTCCCCATTTTGCTAGGCGCGCACGCTACCAAATGCGCTAACCGGGAATATCCCAGAAATTTCTGACCATCCCTCACTTCAAAAATTAGATTCAGTTTTACTAATTATGTCACCATTTCTAATATAAAGTGACATCCATGTCTAATAATTTGACCGTACTGTCTACATTCTATACGCTCGCTCCTTGTGCCCGGTAACTTGATGTCCCTTAGCATTTATCTCTATGTCTATTATATTATCAAATAGCAATACAATTCATTTGATAATTACAATAATTATAAAAATATTTTCGTGACAAAGTCAGGTTAATGTTGTAGTCTCAGCTGGTTAGTATGGTGATTGTATTTTTATTGCCAACAATTATGGTTTTTGTTAAGTATTTTTGTTGATTTTTTAAGGTAATAATCGAATAAATCTGGTAGCCTGTGTCAGTAATGTGTCCCATGGGATGTCGAAGCTCTCGAATAGCCATTAAAAACTTTCATACTAGACCGCCTCTAGTTCCACCCCGCGCCGTCAGAGTAATGAATGAATGAAATGGCGATTTGTCTTTTTTTTACAGTCTTCTTTATTTGAATATTCAATTGTTTTTTTTTATCCGGCCGACCCCGTGCCCAGTTTTATGTCAAAGTGAGCGACGCGTTTTATTTGAAATTTAAAAGCTTTTTGTTTGCGTATCATTGTGCCTGTTCGAAAATTGGCCGTTGAAAAAGGCGGGAATTTTTGTCGTTTTGAATTTAGTTGGCTAAACAGCTTTGCGGGGTTTTCGAAAATGTCCAAGTTTAACGCTGTTAGGCATTTGCACATTGTTTGTATACACAAGCCACATTGCAAATTATAACACCCCAATATTATATAACATTACACTTGCGTATGAATTCAACACAATCAAAGTTCAATATATATTTTTTAAATGCATGTCCAATGAAATGCACATTTTTTGCCTTGAACGTCTTCCCCCTGGAGTTTTCAATACCACGCACTTCACCAGATTTGTTCTAGAATATTATGTAATCTCTATGTGATATTTGTGAATTATTTACTGCTTATGAGACGGTTGATTATACAATAGCGTTCTCCGTGTATAATTGGCACTTTAGTGTAAGCTAACTAAGATTCTAGCGAATTATATATGTGAAATCTGTACATACTGATTTACGTTCATTACGCCATATTATACTGACTGTACGTTGCTAGTGGTGGAGATGAATGCAGAAATATTTGAACTATCGCATGCTCAAGGATTTTTAAAAACTCTCATATCCAGACAATATGGTCGAACAACGCGAGTCTAATTATAAAATTATTATTATTTAATATTACGGTGTTTTATATAATGGATGTTTTCGATGTTAACTTTGACTGTAATTAGGAATTAAAAGATAAAGCTTAACCCATTGAATGCCAAACGATGTCATATCGTTATTCATGGTAGCAGCGAGAAATGGTGAAAACGTTTTGAATCTAGCTGTTTTTTTCAAATATCACACATAATTAATATGATAGATAGACACTATGACTATAAATAATATATTTTGTGATAATAATTTATATTGTTAACTCTTGGCTAAACTTATTTTAGTGGAAGGGTATTAAATTATAATAATTGTCCAAAAAATAAATATTAAATACAAATCGACTGTGGAAAGAAAAAAGGACGTAACCCTCAATTTTTCAAAATAATTTTTCTTCAATATTCAGAATGCAAGTTAATACATGTTCTATCAAAAGGATGTAAGGAGAAAATGCTGAATCAGTGCTTTTAAATATTAAAGAAGGATGGCCTGTGAAATTTTAGACCAGGAAAAAGGGTATTCACTTAAACAACTTTATTAATTAATATCATTTTGAGTGAATAAAATACAAGTTTTAGTATTCATTCACGTCAAGGTTGTTTCTATTATGTATATAATGTTTTGAAATTGGCTCAAAATCATTGAATAAAATTTCCTCCTGTAAAATTTGTTTTATGTGGGTTACATTCTTTTTTCTTTCCACAGTCGATACATGAGCTAATTTATTTATAAAATCGCGTTATTTGATTTGATTACTATTAAAACATTACATAAATAGTACGTACAGAAAAAGTTAAAATAGTATTTTGCAAGTTTCATAGTATATTTAGAGAAAAAATATTGATGAATTGTTTGTTTTCTGCGATGTTTCATATATACGTACAATAATAAATTTAAATTTAATAATTTGATTTATATAAAATTAATACAAAGAACTTATAAATTGATACTTATTGGAAATGGTAGAATTTATAGCTCAGATTTTAGAAAATGTCGTGGCACTTAAACGGTTAAATGAAAGTTTGAAAAAAGCTCGGAGTAATCTTCTATTACAGTCAATTAATATGAAAATATTTCTCGTCGCAAAAGCGCATACAATGTTCATTTTGCAGAGACAAAAACTTTAGTGAGGATTAAAAAGTTCATTATCAGACGAACACAGGAATAAAGTCTAGAATAATAAAGAACGTAAGTTTTTCAATGGGTAAAAAGAGTGTTAAAAATATCCATTCCTTTTTCCAACTTACTAATCTGCCCAGTTCAAACTAATAGGACGATGTTTCTTCAAGTTTTTTTCTTGAATAGAAACGGAAAATATATATTTACAAAACGCCTAAGTAATTGGAAGTTCTTTTGTATCATGTATTTTCTTTCCCTTGTAGGAACCATATAAGAGTTGTATAGAGAATTAGTATTATTGTAGTTCATGTTTTTCATTTTAACATTTAGTAACAGATTTTCACAAATAATAATAAATTGATTTTTTGGTTCAAGTCACTTCGAAAAGTATTATTTTTACCAATCCATTATGTCATTGGCACATTTTTTATGAAAAGATAGATTTTACACGTTTTAAAAACATATTGAGTGTGGAAAGAAAAAATGACTTAATCCACACAGAACACATTTTAAGGCACAGTTAACGCATATTTAATGATTTTGGTTAAAAGTCAAAATATTCAATAAACACTACCTCAAAATACGCAAAAACTAAGACTTATGTTTTGTTTACCCAATCTAAAATTAACTCACTGACTTGTTTAAGAAAAACCAATTAACTTGATGTGATTTGTCCATTTTTTAAGCCTTAAAGTTAAATTCACGTTCTAATTTAGCATTTTCAGCTTACATCCTTTTGATAAGACGTGTATCAAATTATATACAGGTGATTATTGTTTTTTTTTTAACTGTAAATTACGTCCTTTTTCGTTGCCACAGTCAATATGTGTTAATACAAAAACATGCAAACGATACGAGAAATTGCAAAAATAAAATTATACTTTATAAAATGGCTTAGACCAACAAATCGAATTACGTGTTCTTGCAATATTGGCAACGATATATGTTTTTATTGTGTACATATTATGCTTAAATACAAGCCCGTATTGAGTTATGAAGCAAAGACGAGGTTGCATCAGGCGGCATCAAGTAAGGGACGGCAAAAATAGCAAAATAATACAAATGTTCCGCAAAATATTATTATGAGGCGCGATATTTTTGAATCACCTGTGACCTGCTAGGATGGTTTTGATATGAGACCTGCCCCGAAAATAAGACCGAGTAAAAATAAGATATGACCCCTTTTATTCTAGTACTGCATGTAATGTATAAATACATAATAAAAAAAATACTTAAATATTGATTTCTACAATAATTTCCTTTCACGTGAGATCATAAAACTGTTTTGTCTTTGGATTTTTCTCGGAAAAATTTAAGCCTTGTCCCGAGAATAAGCCTAAGTGCGCTTTCTCGGTGCAAAATTAATATAAAACTGGGTATTATATTCGAAAAAACACGGTAATACTTATGACATTACTATTCTTGCCTACCAGGTATCATAATTGGTAGCGTGCACACCTAGCAATCCGGGGAATGCGCGTTCGATTCCCCATACGTCGGATTTTAAAAATCCAAAAATGAAGTACTAGATTCCCATTGGATTGAGCAATTGTCTGACAAAAAATTCTCGTGAATAAACAATCAGTCAAGTCGTCTTCACATTGCGGAGATCTATGGACTGCTCTTTCGCGATGGGTATCGTCACACTGTGTAGATCTATATGCTCCATCTTGGGAGCGAAATGGAATATATGAAAAAAGTATAAAGTTGTGAACAGGTTTGATTATTGTTATTTGGATCAAGACTAGAAACCATACATTCATACTGGAAAACCATTTAGCCCGTATGGCCGTTTATGTTTAAAAAAAGGTTCTAGTTCTTCAATTGCATGGGAGAGTTGTCAAATGTAATAAATTTGGCGTCTTACCTAAGAAGGATTCGATTGTCTTATGTCGGCAGATATTTTAGGATCGTTAATTGATAAAACTATGAAGAGAAACGAGTCTATGAAGTCAGTAGTTCGATTTATTCGTAATTTTTAGGAACGTGTCTTCACACTGTGGAGATCCATATGCTCCACTTTCGGTGTGGATATCTTCACAATGTGTAGATCGATATGCTACAATTTAGAAGCAAACATTGTATAAAAAAATGTTTAAGTCTAATAATATTTAAGATTTTACTCGTATAACATTTATACTGTTGTTATTGCTGTAGTATTTTTGAAATATTTATTTACCTTCATTATTTTGTTTATATTATTATTTCTAGGTTCTTATTTTGAGAACCACTATGACTAGATGATATTACTATAGCAGAAGCATTGTGTATAAGAGTAAGTTTGTTCGTTCATAAAATTTAGTGCCGTTTCAATTCTCAATTAGGCAATCAAATTAACATCGATTCCAGATTAAAACTTTCGCCGAATTCGCGGAGCGCGAGCTCGACGAATAAGTAGGGTGGGAGATTCATGACCGGGGATGAATTTATACGGAGGCATCCATCTCCACACGTAGCCCGAGAAATTATTATTTGAAACTGTTGATTGTGATTGGATACGGACACATTATTAAAGTTACGTACTTTATGTTGGATATAATTGGCTTTCTGTATTGTGATATCCGAATGATTTATTTGATATACGTACACGTACGAATAAAGTATTTGTACTTGTTTGTTAACTCAGGAAGCAGAAGTAAATAAAATACTTCATACGTATTTGATTTTTAATATCGTACACTATAAAGTTGATGTATACCATAGCGTAGTATTAAAATAACAAATGAAAGCTATACTAGACTTTTTAGCAACCTTCAACTCTAGCCTTACTGTCCTAAAAGCTAAGATGCTGGCTCCTGAATGTGCAACAAAAAATGTACATTTTAAATTATTTTTTTTCAAAATCTTCTGATTAAAACCATTTATTAAAAGTCAAATAATATATGAGGCGTATAGTTACTATCTTCCATAAGTGCACTTTATGTCAAATTTGAACTAAATATGAGGTTTTATTCTAGTCTCTGTTTAACATAATAATCAATGAATAAGTTTCCAACGGCAATAAAATCATACGTAAAGTGGGTTTGAAAATTACGAATTAATTATTGTTGACGTAATTACTCTTAAAATATATACGAAAAAAAAAATCACTCTAAGCATCTGTAATCCAATCCAACAATTTGTCCAGGTAGATATCCTTTACTGACTGATTTAAACGCTTTGAATACTTTCTTTCTCTCTCTCTGAGATGTAATGAAATCATTCATATAAGTGATGAACGCCATCGTTGCATACATACCAACGTCATTTGATACACACACGTACATGCTGGTCCTAGATTTAATACAAATAATTATGTCTGTAAATATTGATAAATATATTTTAATTTGTAATGACATTATTGAAATCGTAGAGGTTTTTATAAGGAGTGCATGGAGTAAGAATACTTTGTAATTTGTATATTTTGAGGGATATAATAAAATATAAGTACTTGTCACTCACTATCCACCACTGGGCAACAAGAGTAACAAATCTTGAGTGGTATACAAGTGTTTGTTTTGTTTTACCATGCCCACTCCTAAAATGCAGCGCATAAATCTAAGCAGTGTCAAGATGAATACTCTAAAACTAAAGTACATTGATTTCAACACTGCAAAAACTTGTTTTATCATTTTTACAAGGGTTGATTTCCAGCCAATTACTCAACTTATTGACCATTCAGTCCAACACATTTGAATTTTAAAATTTCTGCAGCTCTGGAAATGAAGTCCAGAACCTCAGTCTCTGAAGCCTACATGCTAATCTTTAGACCATCGAAAAAATACTATCAACTTTACTAGTTTTATTTAAACCAAATTTATTTTAAGTAAGAAATTATTAATATGTATTAAATATGATTTTATAAATATCTTAGAATGGACTTGATTTTTGCCAAACTAAATAAATATTGTTTAAAATACAAACTCTTCTTTATAACTATCCCTCAAAAGTTTATTCCGGAAACTTTCTTGACATTGTCCTCTGAAGTAACCTAAGAGTGTCACAAAAGATTCGATCATATACGTCATTATGGGCTCTAGATATTTCGCATTTTACCAATGTTATCCAAGACACCAAGAACTTAATTTTAATAAATATTTATAACTAAATAAATACATCTTCTGAGTTAATATTAAAGAGTTAGAACTGAAGATCATATATTAAGTTATTTATAAATAGTATTGATGATAATGTAATGTTGTAAATACGTTTCATTTTATAAGGAAATAAACTGACAACATTTATAAATATTATATTTTCCTTACGGTAAACTCTTACTACTTGCAAACACATGTTTTACGTATTCTTGAGTTATTTAATGGCAAAATGTTTTATCACTCCGTGACCAGAGCATATAAAGAAAAAGGCTTCGAGGGAATAATATATTCCCCTTAGCAGCGATATCCGATGTGGAATAGCGCACGCATTTAACGAACATGTATCATCTTTTCTAAAAAAGGAACTTACGACTTTGTTCTTTATGGTTAGTGCTGATTCTATTTTCCCAATTTATATTAGTCTATGTATAAACTACGGACCAGTGGTCGAAAGAGGAAAAAATGGAGTTAATAAGTTAAAATATCAATCTAATTACATCAACGTAGATATTTATCTAAATATTGTGATAATTGTAAAGATATTTATAAATATAATTAGTTTTTTTTTAAGTTTTATTGGGTGAAAAGCTTGTTGGCTTACCTCAGTGGTTGAGTTGATAGGCAGGAAAGTTTTTGAATTGCTTGGTGCCTACGTAAGTTAGTGAAAAAAATTAAAGGTGTTACACGATTATAAAATGATTCCTCCGCTCAATTGTTTATTTATTATTTTTTTACATCGTTGAAATAAATATGTTTCAGACGGATTATATTATAAGTTTATAGATAATACTTAATATGCGTGACATTGTTTTCAGTCTATACAAAAAAGTTTCCAGTTCTTCTTTCCCTTAAAGAAGTTGTGGCGTACATAAATTGATTACGTTCGGACAATGCCATAAAGTATTGACAGTTAGTAATGTAAACACCAGTGAAGTTTTATGCATATTTGACAAGTGCCACAACATTCAAATAATAACAAACACAGCTGATGCACCGAGGCGC
>JAGVSQ010015440.1:0-10147 GCA_022683975.1 Rhyacophila evoluta
GTGATCTCACATATGGAAGTTTACCAGTTTTAAATAATTCAGAATTTATAATATGGAAGTTTAAAAATTACGAATAATTTAGAGTTTGAAATTTATTTTTAGTAAGGTCACCTTACAGCGATGGTTATTATCAAAAATTTTGGCCTTATATTTTATATTTATTCAAAGATAGGCGAAAACTGTTGAGGTCATACAACGAATGTAAATAAAAAATCAAAAACGGTTTCAACATAATGGAATACATTTTTTGTCAATTATGAAAATTGTTACATAAACATGAAGAAAATCCTAAAATTAATAGTACGAACTTCACATATTGTTTTTATATGCAATATAGATCTTAAGGGGGCTACAAAATATCATGCAAACTTGCACAAGTATTTATGAGCGATCATAAAAACACGTGTGCTAAAAAACATGTGTTAAAGAATTTGCGATATTATAACATATAATTTCATTGTTTCCGTATAAGAACCTCACAAGTAGAACGATGAAGTAAAATAGACATTGAATTCAGTTCAGACTTGAGTCTCTCTAAAATCAGCTAGAATTACTAATTGTAGATTGAAGAAGTTTACTTTTATTTTCATATCGTTTAATATTTTATTTCCAACATGTTTTAAATAAAGGAATTGTATTTAACACTGTTTTAATTTCGTTTTGTAATATGAACCGTTTACTTTCAAAACCTACGGTGCATTTTGTTGGTCAAATCGAGCATTTTAATATTAAGCAATAATAATAATTGAAGCATCCCATATCAAAAGGTTTAATTGTTATTTCATTTTGTCGGTAGATGGTCGGTCTTATGGTTTATTTTCAAATACACGTAGGATTACTTAAAACTAATAGATGTTAGATTATAGATAAAAAAATAGTGATCACGGACAAATGAATGTGTATGCAAACTTGAACCCTTTACGGATTTTTTAATTTCATATTCAATATACAATTATATATTAATTGTATATTGGAGTCAAACGATAAATATGTAAAACAGTATGTTGAGTGACTATAGACTTTATCGGTAATACCTAATTATATATAAATACCGCAAATAGTTGTTATCTTAATAATTTATAGATTTTCCATAGCGAATAGGTTAATGCAAGTATTTATTCGGATAAGGCATCACAATATTGAGTCATCTGGAACTATTATTCGCTCGGCTTATCGATTTGGAAAAACGCCTAATGATGCCTTACTATAGTCCGCCTGCAGTTCAGGACTGTCATTCGTTCATGAGGCATTGCATCGACAGCCCACGGGCTGTAAGTGTATGGTTACCATAAGGGAGCAGAAGTTTCTGTTAATAAAGTCCAAGACCCACCCCGAGCTGTCGTATATATAATCATGGCAATTTTATATCATACATACGTGTGATAACTGACGGTGTGTCGGTTATGCAAAAAACTGGTCTTTCTGTCTAGTGATAACAGTACATTTACAGGGTAATAGCTACTTAATCTTTTCACTAGCCTTTCACAGCTTAACTTAAGAATGATGCACTCAGTGGTAGCTATGTGCTTCACTATGTTTCAGCAAATATGGAATGAATAAAAACATGAGCGTGAGTTAAGATATAATTTATATCTAAAACGCTTTATTGGCGCCAAATTTAATTAGTATTTGCATTTTGACGATATTTAATGTTAATTGTTACAATTTTTTATCGGTTACTGAGTTAGTTAGTACAAGAAGTGTGCTTTGAAGCCAAATGTTGCGGGTACGAATCCCGCATGTCCATTGGGTTAAATGATTCAAAAATGAAAGACGATAAATACAATCGAACTATTGGCTGTCAACCAAATATATAACGAATATCAATATTACACTCGATTAAATAAAAATGTCTTTTCTTTCTCGAGTGCTACAACGTAGACGAAACACGTGTCGTGCTGTTTTTAATTAAATTCATATGAGTAATACAATGTCATTAAAACATAATTTAAGATTAGTATATTGCACGTATTAAATATATTTAATTACATTTTTATCAATAGTCGATGTACATATTTTTTGATATTGTCGTTTTAGTGGCTGAGTTGGTGACCACGCGTTCCCAGAAAGCTCGGCACCAATTGTCTCATATATACTCCCCGTAGTTATAAATTTGTCTCCCCGGTAGCGTAGTTGGTAGCGTGCGCGCCTAGCAAGAGTTCGATCTCCTATCTGTCAGATTTTAAAAATCTAAAAATACAAGACTGGATGCCCATTGGATTGAATAATTGTCTGTTTAATTATTCTCTTGAAAAATAATCTGTCAAGACGTTTTCACATTGCGGAGATCCATATACTCCACCTTGAGAGTGGATATATTTACACTGTGTATATCCATGTGCTCCAATTTTGGAGTTGGTATAAGAACAAAAAGTTATATACATATAAATGAATATTTTAAAGGTGAATGTTCAATAACTCCAGCGATTAGCAAACAATCGATCCTTTTAAAAAACAATGTGTCAAAAATTATTTTAACATTATGGAGATCCATATGGTCTTCATACGTCAGAGGGAAAATGTAACAGCGTATTGATACTATTCTGTCAATATTTAAAAAAATCATATATTATTTTATGGTGTGATATCTAAACGTTTTTCTTTCGAGCAAATTTCCATTTTCCTAAACGCATTCAGTGATCTACCAACATAGCAAATCACAGATATACTCTAAAATATATATATACATATTTGGTATCTATCATATTTGACATGCAATAATTACTAGACGGGCGTTAATTATATTGTGTATTTTATTCGCGGATGAGATTTTTAAACTCATATTTAACTATCTTGTAATTTTAAATTTTATGATGACGAACATTATAAGTATAAACTTACTGTATTTCCTCAATATTTTAATCTCTATTATACTATTTTTTTATCATTAAATTCATGTATCAGTAATCGTTAGTGGAAAAATAATATTTGATGGACTGTTCGTCTGACATTTTATACAAGAAACCTTCATTTATTATTTACAAAGATTTTTTTAAATATCTACCAATTAGACGTCGTTCATCCATGAAATATATTTACTAGCATCCGTATACACAATATACTCCTTTAAATTACACGAACCAGTTTCAGAATCCTTTAATGAAATGGAAACGATTCCTCTTAAAGTCCAGCGAAGTCCTTGCTGCAAGTACAAGCCTCCTCCGGAGTCTCCGTTGCAAGGACCGCTACCGTCTCTCTTACCAGCGCACAAAGTTGTGTTGGAAGTCAGAGAAAAAAAGTCAGGTCTTGAAGCCAGACAATCATTATGTGACACTATAGGAACCTCGGCCATCTTAGGCTCCGGAGTTGTTATAGATCCCATTTCGTCTCTCCCCCAACCGATAACGACACCATCTTGTCCTGCTATTCTATTTAAATCGTTGTCGCCCGTCCACAAGCAAACTGGACGTATGAAATTGGTGTACATAACAGGAACGCTCATTTCTAAAATTGCAATATCGTTGCTGTAAACTGAGTTTTGGCCGTATGAACCGTGCACTTTAACTTGAGACACTGACTTCGTGACCGCACTGTCTTCTGTCCAAGAGTGCAAATTATAAACACCCAGTCTTAGTATAATATTGACAGCTTTGATTGGTAGTGATCGTGGATCTGTGACACAGTGCGCAGCTGTGGCTACATATTTGTCAGAGATCAAGCTGCCCGCACATTTAAAATCTAGACCTGCGGGTTTCTTGACGAAGATTGCCACAACCCACGGCCAATCTCCTTTTGAAGTTATTTCACTTCCCAACATCATCCTATTAGCTATTGCGGTAGTCCCACATACATTTTTCAAAGCTGGATTCACTACGGCTTCATTTGATGGTCTATCGATTGTATTGCCATCTATGGCTCCGATTCGCGAATCCGATGGACGAATGGGAACATAGACGAGAGAATCTTTTGGAGAATTCTTCAAAGCCGATTCCCCAGAGTGAAACAAGTGCTCTAAATCAATTAACGTAACAGTTCCTCCAAGTAGAGGAGGTCCTTCACAAATCACTTCATCAGCGAATGTTACTTTGAGAATTTGTGGCAGCACTGCAACATTTGGGAAGTTAACTTTGTACTTTATAGATTGCCCTCTGTTGATTCTTTGCACGACTTTGTACACATCATCGTACAATTCAGCTTTCGCTAGAAAATCTCGCGGTATCTGTGATCTCACACCCAGTTTTATTTGTACCTGCATTCGAGATCCATACGGTGGAGGATTCGGAGCCTCCACGACGCCCAACCATCTGGTTCCGTCGAATTCATATTTGAAGACTCCTGGGCACGCTGACGGTGGCGGAGTCTGCAGCACAACTTGGCTCGCCAAGCAGCAAAAAATTAACAAGACGAAAATAAACATTTTTAATTATTATCTGTCCACCGCATTGGTCATTCAAAAATACTTTCATTGATTTTCTTGGCACTTATTTAACTTAGCAGTATATGTTACATCATTTTATACCCTCGCAGCATTTTTTCATTAAAAAAACACTAATTCAACTTCAAGTGTCATTTTACCTTCGCCGTTCTTGATAACACATTAATTTTAAAAAAATATACTGTTTATACTATTTTCATTTTAGATTTACACGTTATAGAACTGTTTATTACAACGTTTGATTGAAAACTGTCGTAGGCAACAAAATAATAAGAATTTGGTACAATATGTCAGATAACCGAGTTCTTTAATCACACTATTAAACACCTTATAACAAATAACTTACGACATCAAATGTCACACCGTCAGTATTTATATACACATAAACAGTCTCTTATTTTTACATTGAAAAGATAACTATTCATTAATAATAAATGTATAAATATTTTTGTTTTATTTTAGATAACACGTCAAATAACTAAACAATGATTTTTTAGTATCTTTTAATATTGAAAATTATTGTAATTTTAGTATTATTAACACTTCACAGTTGGTTCAAATTTGACGTTAATTCAGTCGTTTTTTAATAAAAACTAAATAAAAATAACCGTTCAGTCACGTGTTTTAATTGCAGGTGTCAAAATGTACACTGTACGTATTTTGAATTCACCAATTGTTAATTTAATTTGTCATGGTGATATAGCTTACGTATTTTGTTTGTAATATTATTTTTAATAATTTAGTCGATTAGTATAGTAATCAATATACGCATTGATAAATTACGATTTACTTAATAAATTATCGAATAAATAGCAATTGTCAAAATTATTTTAAACTTATAAAAACAATGATTTTTATCGTGAACACGACCGCGACGTTTCCTGTGGCGGGATGCAAGTCCGACTGAATGTTTTCATAAAAATGCATCGATAAAATGTTTATTTAATTAATGTCAGAGAGAGACGACAATATTTTAATTAATAATAATGTCTCGTTTACATCATAAACGTTGATGGGAATACACTTGCAATTTAGCCACTTACCTTAATGGTGCATGTAACCCGTTAAGGTCACGTAATGTGCGACTTGAAAAAAAGAAATAATATTTTTTAAATTTTAATATTTTTTTTATTTACTTGTACGATTATATGAATATAAAATGGAGCATATGCCGTTCAACAGTGTGACGACGATCACTCCAGAGATGGAATATGTAGATTTACGCGTGTAAAGACTGCCTTGACAGATTTTTCACGAGAATTAATCGTCAGCCAATTGCTCAACCCATTGGGTATCCAGTTCTGTATTTTTAGATTATGAAAAATCTGACAGATGTGAGAATCGAACCCAATCAGAAACAGTTATTTTAGAAAATAATCTGTCAAGACGTCTTCACATTGCGGAGATTTATATACTAAACTTTCGAGGTGGATATCGTCATACTGTCTAGGTTTATATGCTCCACTTTAGGAGCGAATATGGTATAAGTAAAATAAGAAAGTTGATTTATAAAATATATGGAAAACACTCTATTCTTACTTGATTTCAACAGTTTAATTAATCTTATAATGTTTATGTTGAATTAGTAGAGTTAATTGAAAATATGAAAAAACTGTTGAATATGTATATAGTAGTGTTCCTCAACCTTTTTGGCGACCCTCTTTCGAGTAAGAAAATGCCTAATATATTACTCATATTCTTGTTTTTTTCAATTGCGTAACACTACTTCATACATGCAACGTCTGTGAGTTTATTGAGCCCACAAAAATATTGTTTAGCTCATGCCTCTCTTGAACAGCACTGTGCCTTGCAGGGATCCACATGAAGCCAGCCTGAGAAACGCTAATTTGTAGGATGTACTCAGTAGAAAAAAAGGACATTGGTACGGATTGGTTGACGGACAATCATATTCTCTACGTATGGAGTAGATATGATAGAAGACGACAACAAGATCAATCTCAATGCGAGTGTGAATAATGTACGGCATTTTACTTACCAGTGTCTCGGCCCAGTGAATTTTAAGAGTTTAAAGAGGCTCATCTGTGAGTCGAGATTTATCTATAGACAATTAAAAATAGTCGTTGTTTGAAGTTGATAGGCTAAAACGTAATCGGTATTCCCCTGATAAATCTTAGTTTACATTTTAAATTATACGCTTGTAATGTTGCAATTTTAATTATTTAATTATTCCTTAGCGCTATACCCGTTTGTTTTTAATTCAAAACCACTTTCATATGAACAACATTCGCCATCTTAAAAACTGGTTTCGTATTATAATAAAAGTACTAAGTGTGTCTTCTTCCTTTTTCCAACTTATCGAATATAAAGTGCGGCACTACATTCTGCCTCGAATCCGTTCGGAGCGTCTGGGACTCTGAACTTTTTTTCACCATATTCGCTCCGAAAATGGAGCATATAGATCAACACAGTGTAAAAATGTCTGCTCTAAATGTTGAGTATATGGATCTGCGCAATGTGAAGACATTTCTTAACACATTATTTTACATTATATAAGTGGTTGGGAGAAACTAAATATTGCATGTTTGACGCTTTATATGTGTCAATGCTGCTGTATAATTACGAATCATGGGACCAAACGAAGGCTCAAAACAACTGTATTTTATACTATTGTAAGCCTTGACAATAAATACGGTGGATTATTTTGGGTACACAAGTGTGACTTCATTCGAAACAATGATACAAGAAAATGAATCATGTAACCATATGTTATTGCTACTGTGATGCTGAACTAGCTCACGCGGCTCTTGCAGATGCCTCAAAAGAGTCTTTCTAGCCAGATTTTAGAGTATTAAAAGGTTTCTAAATAGTATAAACAGAATGTATTTATATACGGAATACTGGTATGAACTGAGAAGCTACAAAATTACTGGTCCATAACAGGTGTTCTTGGATGCGCCACGTGGTGGCAATATGCTCCACTCAGAATATGATAGAAGGAAAACAAAGAGACTATAGTATGTATAAGATTTTTACCCATGAAAAAATCATATATTTAATGATAAAAAATTACTCGAAACATGTTGTAGATAATGAGAAGTTGTATAGCATTTAAAATTAGCATATTTTATTTTTTAAATATAATAAAAGTCGAAGTACTAAAATGCTAATTTAAAAAAGGTTTAAATGTTAAAAGCTCTTTTGTTTAAATATGTTTTAGTCAGTCTACTATACATTACGTGATTTATCTTGATTCTATTTATATTTTTTAATGATTATAATACAGTACAATATGAATTATAAGTGCTGTACTTTGGCAATTTGCTTCTTACTTAGAAATCTTTTATAATATAAATGTGAAAAAAGACGAAGAATTCTTTTAGTGTATTGAGGTAGCCTGATAATAAAAATGAAAATATTAGTCAAAGGCAAATACCTACGTACTTTGAAAAATAAAATTAATATACTGTAAACAAATAAAAATACTGTTGCTATGGTAAGGATCGATTTTATTTCTAAGTGTTTTCACGCGAAAAACGTTATATTACAAGAACGACTATTAAAAATGAAATTAGAAGCCGTTTCAGGAATAGACAATTATTTTTTATCGTAAGTCGTGATTCCGAACTTGAAAAACATATTTAATTTCACCCTTCAAATACGTCGGACGATTAAGTAAATGATACAATCATATTTGAAACTTCTTAATCACAAATGAAACATAAAACTGCATACTATAGCTTGTTGTTTTTCACGTGGGCCGATAATTTTTTTTTTTATTATTTACTATTAATAAGTATTAATAAACATGCTTTATCCACTATCTACAACCGTTGTGCTAACGTATAACGTGACGTAACGAACGTTACTTGTAGAACACAGTAAGTGCCGGATGTTTCTCAGAAACTGACTCCCGAGACTTTGGTTGGCGTGCACTAAAGTGTGTGTGATTATAATTCTAACTAATTAAACCTTGTTGAGATGAGACTCTGTTGTTCACAGTAAGATTTCACATTTATAAATATTTAAAAAAAAACTAGAAAATTATCCGCCGTAGAAGCCAAGTCGTATTAGCCGACCGATCCGAGAAATTGTGAAACCGACTTTGCTTTCAGCCGATAATATGGGGACACTCTTTGAGGGTATGATTGGCATCCTGCAATTTGCCACGAAACAAGTGAATTTTTAACCATTTCACTTTACAACGTAGATGTCTGTACAATTTCAAGATTTAATTTATAATTTGTTTTTACAGTCACTATCAGTCAATTTTCTGAGTCGCATCATATCTTGTCACGCATCGTTCAACATATATTTTTTTATGCAGCTGCGAAATTTGAATCCGCAACATCCACTATCAAAACACGCGTTTACCAACATAACCACTAAGGCGGCGATAGCTCATTAAACGTTAAACAATTTTGAGTTATAATATTTATGCAACGGAGGAGCCCATAGAAAATTCTTAGGAATCCTAATAGCATTTAACGTGTTGTTATTTATGTCAAAGTACACAATTTTCTAAAATATACTTCGTCGTATTTTTAGCGGTATATCTTAATATACGCCTTCTAAGAGTTTTTTTCTAATTTATCTATTCCATAATGTATATTTAGTTAAAGTATTTTTTTAAATTGTGACTTATCACCTAATACAAGTCGATTGAAAACAACTGGTCTTATAATATATACGTAAATTCCTATAGAAATTAAACAGTTTCTATCCATGGTAATACATAAATAATGACGTCGAATTCGTTCAGCGTCAAGTATTACCAGATGACACATACGATACAGAATGAATAGAGGAAAACTGGTACAAAAAAAACCCAAAACACTCGAGACAGCAAATTATCTAATGATTGGCAATGTCCGAGTATGACAAATAAGGAAGTAAATTATTATCAGTAACCAATACCGTTGGAATATTTCTCCTAATTATGGTCTCTTGCGACATATTTCATTCTGATAAAATATTTTTCCACTCTATAATCATAAATATTACTTAATTTATTAATTAACGACGTATCATGTATTACAATTTTGTATACTACTTATTTATTTATATACTGTCAATATGTAAAGCATGTGCCTAGCACGTGCCATTCTTATGATTCCCTGGAATCCTCCAGGTGCTTTGCATCAATCCAAGCCATGTTAGCATCCTTTAACTGCGGCGTATAAATCTTGTAGACTGTATCCGACGGTCTTCTAGAATGCCAGTCCGAATCAAAAGCAAACAGGGTTCAGGTTTTTCAAAAGCATAACTTTGTATATTAATCTCATGAGTTTCAATCTAACATGAACCTGGACAGTCTATTCTCTGAGTATACAGCAAATATATATTTACAATAATCAAACTGTATAGTGTCTTTTATATAATTTTTATTCCATGATGCATACGGATATCGATAATGAGAGGATTTACCTTCATTGATTTTTCAGTGACTTATTATCGTATTTAAAAAAACCTTTGTTTCGCCAATTTGGAACAAAATTATTCGGGTATCTATACAGTTTATCAGGATAATGTAAATATTTCTTATGGATCCACGACAACTGCGCACAGATAAATTTTAGTTCGTACTTGTGACGATTTTACTTAGTTGATAACATTTCAGTTCAGTTTATTGCACTACAGTTATCAAAGAGCAAGTTGATAAGCTTACAATTTTGATATTAGTTTTATTTAATTTCACTTTCTTATTTATTCGTGTATCATTTAAAATAAAATATTCAAATCTACATATACTATAACTCCTTAAATTCTGAATTATTTAAAACTGGTAAACTTCCATATGTGAGATCACTGTTA
>JAGVSQ010015441.1:0-10146 GCA_022683975.1 Rhyacophila evoluta
GCTAACAGTGATCTCACATATGGAAGTTTACCAATTTTAAATAATTTAGAATTTTTATTTATCAATAAAAATTATTATTTTTGAGGAATTTTCGTAATTCAACGTGTACTAGATTCGCACGTAGGCGGCCAACATCCTAGATTTAGGCCTGTGATCAGGTGGGTGGGTTTATTGTCTGCACTTGTGCTGCGCTTTGCACAAATCTTGCGATCAACGAAACTTTCTCTTGCGAACATCCCCCGTGGCCGGTAATCCCCGAGCCACGGTGGGAAGGCCTTCATGAACGACATTGTGGCACAAGTTGAACTATAACTTAACCGAAAACATTGCAGCTGAGCTTTAAAATCGCACCGCAGGAGAATTGATGGTCCTGATCGCTGGTGGAGCTTCATGAATATCTGCAAACTAAAATAAACGAAGCAATGCCACTCACAGGACTTACGTGCAGCTTTGGATTAAATGTTTGTATACATAATTAACTATAAGCTATCTTGGGCTGTATTTAGAAGCAACTACTTGCACTTGGTTGTGAACAATAGTAAATTTATAAATTAAGATAATATAAATAGACTTTGTTTTGGCTGATCCACAAATTGGTGTCTCCCTGGTGGCGCAGAGGTTACCATGCGCACTTAGCAATCCGGGAGATGAAGCCTGGATTCCCACATCTACAGAATTTTTTTAAGTTCGAAAATCCATGACTGAATGCCCATTGGTTTGAGTAATTATCTGAAAAACAATTCTTATGGTAAATAGTCCGTCAAGACATGCTTTCACATTGCAAAGATTCAAATACACCACGCTTCCGAAGCCAACATAGTAAAAAAACTGTATTTGTCAGAAAACGTCTAAGGAGTAAACATTAAATATTGCCAAAATTACTATCGAGCTTTTTTCTCAAAGCACAGTTTAAATTCTTAATTGCACAGTCTAAAATTCTTCTGTAAATTAGAAATTTAAAAACTTTCTTTGAAATCTTAGAATTACAGATTCATTTAAATAGCTTATAATGTTATATCGTCAAAATAATTGATAATGTATTATCCTACATAATATTACATATTTAAATAAATTTAAAAAAAAACCGATTTGTCTTATTTATATAGTAATATGTAATAGGATAAAATATCAAACTAAACACGACAAGGCGCCAGAAATAATTAATTATGTTTGAATCCATTCGTTTGTTTCAAATTATATAAATGATGTAGTACATTCTTTTTCAAATATCTGCGATTTAAATAGTTCCACAAAATAATCAAGAATTTGGATTTTTTTACAAATAATGTTTTTCTCAAAACCAATATGTACAATCATATTCTATTATAATTATCTTCATCTGAAATGTATTTTATGATATGGCAACATTCTATGCTCTTTCGTAAAGATAATTTTGCTTCGAAGATTATAACATGAGAGCAGAGTAATAATTATTATTGTACTAAGCCTCACTATAGCTTATAATACGACACAAGGATCGAGAGCCGGTGGCCCGCGGGCCGCTTATAACCCAAACATGTATATTTAACGACCCACAATAATTTGAGTCTAGTTCTTGTACACATAAAACGTGTGAGATTTTTTTCGCTTTTTAGCTGAAAACATACAAAATAATCATATTTTCTCTCACTTCATTTCGTGATTAAATTCTTGTGGCTCGATTACTAAAAATAAAAATTAAATATGCTCTTTAAATTTAAAACGATAGCTGATCGCTGAAATAATACGTTAACAATGTGGCATTAAATTTGTTCAGCGAACTAATGCCGCAAATAACAAATACAGTAATTTTTTTATATGGGTGTATTCTAAATAACCTAAATTGTACATTACAGATCACAAAAGGATGTCAATACAACCGAACAATAAGCTATTAATTTTTAAAACTTGCTATTAATAATATACTATATTAAATTAGTTATAATTCATTATTTAAAGAATCTGTGTAGTCTACTTGTCATATTTTGGAAAAATTATATACCGACTACCTAATCTAACAAAAATTATAAACGTTAAGCAAAATATGATAACTAAAATATAGTCTATGACAAGGTTCCACAAAAGTCAGATTAGATTAGTTCAAACTATAATATTAGAGCCACATTATTTTCATTCTTTTTTTAAATGAATATGAAAAACAAACTAAATAAATTCAAGAATAATTTTAACGGTAAATTTATTGATATACTTCATATGCTTTTGTATGTTTAACTCTTGATGGATAAAAAGAGCATTTTAAATAATACTGCTTACAGAAGTATCACGTGGGTTTTCATAGTATAATAATTTCACAATCTTAAAAGATTTATTGTCAGTCAATGTCTCACATCGGATATCCATGTATTTTTTTTTCAGGAACTTGTTCAGCCAACTCAAGCCTGCATACTACGGTATTCCAATTTATTACCTGTTCATCCACTTCACCATTGAGGCTTATATAAGTATTTATTAGTATTATTTTCAATACACATACGAATATTTCAAATAATATTAGTTCAAAATAAATTATTTCGTTAGTTAATACTATAAACTGATTGTGTTCAAACAAGTAATGTATATTATACGTGAATTGTTATTTGCGACTTCATATATTATATTTCTTTCGTATATCTTTAAATATTAAACACAATTTACTATGATCCAGAATAGATATATGAAAATGTACATTGAACGAAATGATACAAACCTTCAACAATAATTTTATTTTTTCCAATTTCAAATTTTGTAAATATTTAAACATTGTGTTTGGTAATGTTTTTTAGTAAGTATAGTTTCACATTGAGTAAATCAACGTCTTGGGTAAACAACGTTTGAGAATTGAAGAATTCTCACCCGGAGCCAGATGAGGAATTATATTCCAAGAGAGAGAGGTCTTCTCACGATTCTCGAATCACATCGCAAACCTCTCCTCTATCAAATTGGCAAATTATTATTTTACCAACATCACATTAAACTCTGTTCAATTAAAGTCTCTAGGAGACGTAAAATGTTTGGCAACCTGTTGCTTCAGTGTGACATTTCAAAGAGAATTTAATGGAAATCACTTGTTACCTAAAAAAACAAATGATGTTTTTGTGTTGTAACATTTTTGTTTGCATATTTTCCCATGTCTTAATTCTATAAAAAAACATATCATTTGCCTATTTAATTCACCAATTATATATTTATGAAATTCTTAATATTAAAATCCATATAAACGAAAATGTAAATGTTCAAAATCTGAAATCTTTGAAAGTTTTTTCATCGATTGCTTTGAAATTTTGAGACAACGTTGCATTCAAATATACGCGTGTTTTTATATACCTACTCTCATAATTATATGTGCTACACCTGTTATAGGTAAAAACATGCTTTTTTGAAAAACAGCTCCATTTAACCAGACTGAGCCACAGCAGCGCATGGCCGGGTACAGCTTATTACAAATAAAAGTAATACTTAATATCTTATGGAAAAAACTGTATCTCGTATAGCATACATCAAAAATATTACAGGGCAAATCCTATTTTATCACTATTATTGCAGAATCTTCCATTTTGCCTAATAATGAAATGAATGAACTCGACAATTAATTTTGTCGGCATCAAGTTGTGATTCCATTACATGATTCACAATATCATCGCATTTCCAAGAATCCATATCCCCATAATTCCACTAAATATAGTCAAACCTGTTTGTATGCGCTCTTTTTTTTTGTACGATTTATTTTATGCGGTATAAGAAAAAAAACCAGATGTGATATAAACAAGATAACTAAGTATCAGAATATTTGTTTTTTACGTTTTTTATGCGGTCTCTATCACCCTCACAAAAATAAGTTTAAGTGTGCATTCTGTAAATAGTATTTATCAGCCTTCCACAAGACCAAAAACTTGAAAAAATGTCACAACCAATAATAATTTTACAGATTAATTAATTGATAGCTACACTTCAAAATATTAGTAAAAAGTGATCAACTTATTGCAGTTTATTTTAACTCGAAGGTTTGTGAGTTTTTCTATGTAAAAAAATGAGTTTCTTAATTTAACAAAAATTAATGAACAGTCGAATGTTAGATGTTAGATTTTGTCAATTTGGCCAGCTGAAACGACTATAATTATTTTTAAAAAAACTTTTATTATCAGACTATTTTCTAAAAATAAACTGTCTATACCATAATTACTGAAAGTATACAATTTCTTAGTATCTCTGTTTTATCGTGAGTACTTCAATATGTGCGCAGATATCTTGTGAGCACTTGTCGTGTGCGGGCTTGTCTATGCGTGAACTTGTCATGTGAGCACTTGTCCGTTGCGCAGCTGTCTTGCGTGCAGTTATCTGGGTACCAAATAAAACATACCTACGGACTTTTACAATTTCTAGATTTGTTGATGCATTAAAAAAATGATTTTATATTCTGTAGATCTAAATGTATTTTAAACAACGGCCAATATTCGGCAGGCCGAAGGGATTTGAACCAGGTAATATTCTACGTAAATAAAATGATTGCTAGAATATATATTTTTTTAAATCTATTTGAGAAAATAGTGACGATTTTCTATTTTATTTTTATCTGTCAATTTTGTAGATTATTATAAATGTTATAGATTTTTTAATAAGTTAATCACGGATTATGTTGATATTTATTATTAGACTAATTATTGTTTTGTCTACGCTGACTGCTACACAATTAAGTTTCGAACAATTGTACATTTGACGTAGGTTGTTATATTGTAAATCCCTTTAAATTAAAAAAAAAAAACGTAAATGGTTCTATAAATGTAGGCGTTTAACTCATATTGAATATGTATTGTAACTTGCAAAGCCAAAAACAGGCATGTCCGTTTTAATGATATGGGAAAAATCCAAAAGGACCGTATATAATTATATTTATAATTAGTATATATCAAATGTGTTATGCACTTTTTAATTAAATACGATATCGCGAATCAGGAAAATAAAATAAAGTATAAGATATTTGTTTGATTTCACACAAATTAGGTAGATATTTTTAGTGCTTTAAGCATGGGGTATCATTTTGTAAAATTCATAAAAAAATATTAGTTTTACATACACTTGCATAAATTTTTGACACTCTTGATTTCATATACTGTATGAAAGTAGCAATGTCAAAAATTTCAGATACATCTGGAATTGATTTGAACCGATATAATTTTACAAGAATTTTTAAATTATCCAATATTGACATTGAATTCGTAACAGAAAAATACCATATTAACAATCTCAATAAGCAAGTTACATATTAAAATATACAAAGCCAAAAAATGTTGAATATGTTTTTTTAATATATAGCAGTGGTTTGATACACACAGACATAGTTTAAATTATTACATCAGAATAAAAATTATCGACATCGGCTTTACAAATTTTACAATTTTTACTAAATCTATTCAATAAAATAATTTCATAATTTATTATATTTATTATTTACCTTACAAGTTAAGTACCTGACCTTAACTTTAAGCTTTTAATAAAACCTTTTAAAGAAATCACATCAACACAAAATTCCTTCATTAACTTCTAATTAAATTAAAATTTACATTTTTACTCCCGAACCTTCTACATATCGATTATACTCGTAGAAAGGAAAAAAGACGTAAGCCCCAATTTATCAAAATAACTTTTATTCCATAATCATGATGTATACAATTTAATAATCGTTATATCAAAAAGACGTAAACTGAAAACGCCAAATTTGTGTCTAAATTTAGATTTTAAGTATGTAAAAAGAATCGCTTGTCGAATTTGAGAACAGGAAAAAGGGTTTCCATCTAATCAATTTTACTGATTTCTCTTAAATATTTTTTTAAATTGATATCATATTGATTAAATAAAACACAATTTTCAATCTACATTCACTTCAAAGTTGTGTCTATGTAATATTTTGACTCAAAATCAAAATCATTAAGTAAACGTTTTTTCTGCCTCCTGTAAAATTTTTCTTCTATGCAGGTTACCTCCTTTTTCTTTTCCACAGTTGATAATATATAATCATACATTTTCTCGAATAATTGTTGAATTTATGCTTGTAACAATTTAAACTGAAGTGTACTGCAAATATTTATATAATATTTGTCAAGTCACTGAACCTATTGCACTTTTCAAAATTTATAATTAAGGTTATGCACGACTTAAAACATTTTTGACACAATAATGACACCCGATGTGGATAAAATCTATTATTTGCCTTCGTTTATGGTGACTTCACAAGCGTGATTTTGTGCCATTTCAACACAACCACATCGATTTTATGCGTAGAAATATATTAAAAATAAAGTGCAAAACTACAAAATACATTAAGAGATTTAATAAGGCTAAAACTTTTACAATACCATACACTTAGTTTGAGATCTCTCAGACTATTAATTTTTTTCGTATTATTATTAACCATGCCAGAATATATACCATGGCCATCTCCACAGTGTGAATATTTATTGTGACAGTTTTTGAACCTGCAAAAACCAGCCAATCTTCCATAGCAGTGCTTCCCAATTACTTTCATGTCACGGCCCCCTAAATCTGAAAGAATTAATTCCCCCCCCCCCCCTATTTTTTTGCGCATGCGCCTACATCATCTTCTCATCATCATACGTGTTATTATTTAACAGACTTAAATATATACATTCCCTAAATATGTTTTGTGGAAAAATATAAATAAATGAATATTTGTACTTTGTACTGAAAATTTTCGCGAGATATCCTACGCCCCCAATTTGGGAAGCACTGGTCTATACTCTACACTTTGCGAAAAAACAAAAATATACGTTAACATTATTTTTCTCCTTTACCATGTCCGCTACGAAAATGTATCAAATGGATCTATACAGTATGAAAATGTCCACTCTAGGTATGGAGTATTTGGATCTCGTGGAAAACATGTAAGAAAACTCATACATAGATTTTCTTCTCTCTCAATACCGGGTAGACATAATATTACATATACTAATATTCAGTATTAATATTAAGCACATATATTATTAGAGTGAAATTCAAATTAATTATTTAAGTAAAAATATGCGAATAAATTATTTTACTAAATAAGTATTATAACATTTGTTGAAATGATAAATTTTAAAATACAATATCTTGTTCGGAAAATAAATATGACAAACTGCAATAAATAATAAATGTACACTTTGAACAAGGATAAATCCAATCCATAATATTTTTTCTCAGAATAAGAGTCACAATATTAAGCAGGTGTTTGATGAATAATACAGCCCTGGTGTTTTTTTAATAACAAAAAATATGTCCCTCAAATTATGGCTATAGATCAATTGTTTATCGAAATTTTAAATTTTATTAGTAATACAGAGGCGTGCAAATAATTCACTGTATATTTTGACAGTTTTTTCAACAAAGTTAGCATTGTGATTCGAATGTGATTTTTTCAACGCGAGCCCCCACATAAAAATTTCCAAACGACACGATGATAAATTAATAATAGTCGATTGAATAATTTTAATAATTAATAGGTTTAAAAAGTTACAAGCAGTAGTGTAGGTTAAACACATGTTATATTTATCATTTTTTTTTAATGAATTGATAAAAAAATAAGCGAATTGTTTCAGTTATTTTACTGTGGTGTTATTTTAATATTTAGACATTCTATGAATACATTATAAATTGATATAATAAAACAGTATGTACAAGTAAATGAAATAACCTTATTTATATTACATGTGACATTGACATTTTAAATGTTAAGTTCATGGTCCGTAATTAAAATATGTATATTATTATAAAAAACATTAAATAAATTTCGATTGTCTACTTTCTGAGCTGATATAAATAATAATTTGAAATTTTTTTTCCAGATTACACAACTTAAGCCTACACATCTGTCTCATATAAATATGGCAAAGTACGTAAAAAAAATACGTAATTTCTAATAAATTTCTTTCAATTATATGGATGATTTTAAATTCACCAAGTTCTTAAGCAGGCTGATACAAATAAAAATGAGAAATTATGAAAATATTCTGGATGACCAGAGACAAATCACATATACAGAATGATATTATACTTTTATGAAGTCCATAAGTATCTTCCGTCTATGGTGTAAATCTTTACTTATATTATTTTGATAGATATGGTTGTGACAGTATAGTCAAATTACTAACCATACTTAACTTTGAAAGGAGCTGCATAACTGTTTCAGTGGTGGTTACTGCAGTACGTCTTTGAAACAGCACCATAGATTAATTGGTTTTAAAGATAGTAATTTATGTTGCTTTACCATATTTTTTCGAGACATAGGTATCATCAAAACTAGTCAAAATACCGCAAAGCAATATATTGTAAAATAACCATTAAAACCTTGGTTGAATTTTACCAACCGAATCTCAATAAAGCAGAAAAACTGAATAAGTTTGTTTGAGATAACCAATTTCCTTTCTGGGATGTAAATGTAAAGTGGCAATTTACGATTAGTACTTAATGTTCGTATTTTTACTATGAAACCCTGCTTTGAATCATGTATGATCATTTATTACAAACACGTTAGCTCGAATGTTTTCTTGAGATTGCGCCGGGTGAAAAATATTTGTAATTACGTAAAAATTGATAAGTACCAGTCAAAATATTGACAGGAATATTTATCAAATAAACCCTTTACGTATTTTCATCCTTATCATATAATATATACATCATAATATTTAACTTACTTGAAAACCGCGAAATAGTCCCCAAGGTATCTGAAGTCATTGCCACTTATGTTAAGTATGTTATTCAGGGTCCAATTTTGAGTCATAAAAGGTTCCATATGCCATTGATGTTTCTCGCTTTTCAAATTAATAATCGATGTAATGACAACCTGTCATTTTTAAATTCGTCAGAGTTATCTAGTACATTTTTGACTAGTTGTAAAGCAATTCATTAAAAACGAAATATATTTATGTAAATAGTTGAGAGAATCTATCACTCTTGTACGCTAATGACTTTAAAATAACCAGGTGTACAATAGAATAATCACTGCAAAAAATGGTTTTAATGCCTTGCATATCTCCACTGTTTTTATAACTTTTTGGCAATTTTGACATGTTTAACTTTTGGGCATAGGAGAACGAAGATGACAACCACGTACATGATAATTGCACACATAGACAAATGCTTAAAAGACAACTGTACACACATTCAACTATTCACAGAGATATATTACGACATTTAAAACTGAATATACGTTATTATGGTATGGGTAGATATAGCCTCATATTTTAAATAATACATATTTTCCAAAAAAAATAATCAATAATTTTCAACTTCCATATACCCTTGCCACAAACGTAAATGATTACAAATTAGGTGTATCAATCGCGTATGTGCGCATTTGTCACAAATACGATTATGTTTGTGTGTGCAGTTGTTTGGCTCCCTTACGAAGAATGTACGATTCATCTTCAATTATCATAATTCTATTCATATGTATCTATATATTAATATATAAATATGAATAACTGAAGGCACTCCATAGTACAATGGTTTATTTACCTTTTGTAAAAGCATTATGTCATAACTCGGTACTTTTATGGAGAAGTTATTGTGGGTAGATATATTATACATTGAAACTGGGTATTAGTTTATATGGTGGGTCTGTCAATAATACATTGGATAAGTTTATCTATTGCCCCTTCATCAAATTGAGCGCCATTATACAAATACGTTCTATTCTGTCCCACTTTCCGAATCCTTTCCTCAGAAACTGACACAGTGGCGTAACGAAAGTTTATATTAAACGGATAATTTATAAAAAAAGCAAGGTCAACTTTCTGCATAAATTAGTGTATGTATTCGGTTATTTCAAAATACATGCAAACACAATAAGTTATTACATTTTAGATTGTATACGGTAATCTTTCGAAAAAACACTAGTCTTCATGCAATCTTTACCAATGAGAGAAGATATTTTATCTTCATCACCACATAAAAGGTAAAGAGATTATTATATTCAATGTACAAATATTATGTGTATATGATGTTAGAATTTTATAGTTTTAACTTTCCGGTATTAGTTGATTTATCAAAGTAGAAATTTTGTAATAATGATGAATAACATTCGGTTTTTATCATAAAACACTGTTTTATTACATATAATAACTCATTTAAGACTATAAATAGTAAGTTACAATAGGATTTATTGGTAGTATGTTA
>JAGVSQ010015442.1:0-10146 GCA_022683975.1 Rhyacophila evoluta
GCGTCCGGTTATCCATACAAATCGGACCGAGCATTCGCTTATAAGCCTTCGTTCGTTTCTGTCTGGACCGAGCCTTACGTTTTGTACGTAAAATAAAATGTGTATTTGTTTTACATATTTCCTGTTAAGTAAACTGCGGCAAAATATCTGATCAGCACATTAATTGATAACCAGAACCTTTTTTTAACCGTGTTATCTCACAAAGTGAAGCATATGGATCTACACAATGTAAAAATATCCACTCCGAAAGTGGATTATATGGATATCCGCAATGTGAAGATGTCTTGACAGATTATTTTTCACGATAATTGCTCAACCCAATAGGCATCCAGTCCTGCATTTTTATATTTTTAAAATCCGACAGATGGGGAATCGAACTCGTATTCCCCGGATGGCTAGGCGCACACGCTACCAATTACGCCACCGAGGAGACTACCAGAACCTTTTAATGTAACACAACTAACTGCAGAAACGTATAGTCCAATCTTTACATTCAGCATTTAAATCAATAATTTGTATTTATCATTTACAATGATTTTAATAAACATACAATATGTTAAGCTGAAGTAAAAAATTTATCATTTTGAAAATTTTCATCGGTTCATCCTATATACACAGAACCATAAAATTATTTTAGATTGTGAATGAATTATCTCTTGAAAGGCGGCATTTCTACCAAACCACAAAAAACAACAAATTAATAACAACGCTACAAGTAATATAGACCAAGCAACATTGATAGTATGGTGTATTGTAGACAAAACTTACAAAGAACTCGGTAAAAGTTACCGTCTTCGTGAAAAGTTTTTGTTTATTGTTATAGGTGTACGGATGTACGACTACAAGAGGGACGGCTACAGTTGCAAAGAAACTCTCACTACTTCCGGATGCACTTCTTCAGCGCTCCGGAAAGTGCGAACTCTGAATTTTTTTGTTTTTGGAGGATTTTGGACTATTTTACCGTTTTGTTTCCTACTACTCTAGATTCCGAAAGCGGGAAAGCCGCCGCGAAAATTTTCCGACGACTCCGTGCAAGTTACGTCGTACATTTTCCAGCGTGTTGATACCTAGATATCGAATTTTCCGCAGGGAATATAAATGGAGCGTTGGGTATAATATGATCTAAACTTTGCTTTTATATAAAACCAAATACGCGTTGTAAAAATGATATTTTTAAGTAACCTAAAGTTAGAATATATAGCTCGGATATGGTTATTACGCTAACCGGGGTTTGTCTCCCCGGTTAGCGCTGTACGTTGCGTGCGCTCCTAGCAACCCGGGGAATGCGAGTTAAATTCCCCATCTATCGGATTTTAAAAATCTCAAAAGGGTAAGACTGGATGCCTATTGGGTTGAGTATTTGTCTGATGAATAATTCTCGTATCAGTCAAGACATCTTCACATTGCGGATACCCATATACTCCTCTTTCGGAGTAGATTTATTCACACTGTATAGATCCATATGCTCCACGTTGAGAGCGAACATGGTATATATAAAAAAATATGGTTACTACGTCTCCAAGATTATCTTTTAACCACTAGTCGCTTTACATTTTTCCAGGTCACGCCGATATCCTTTAACCCCCCAGGATACGTCCCGTGGATACTACCTAATGGTCTCCCAGTAGACTGAAATGGCTGTAACAGAATGGAGGCAACCATCGCACGTCTTCCAGCTTGTTCCAGCCTTTAACTAACAAGAGCTTCCCTGGTCTATTCCTTAACGTTCGAGTTTTTCACGAAGTCAAACCAAAATAACAAATGACACATTTTGAAAAATAAATTTGATGTATTTTCTTTCTGATTTAAATAATAAAATTTAAAAAACATAATAGCAGCTAAAGAATTAATAAATCTGGAAAATACTTTCGCAGAAATACAACAAATGAACTTATTTTCACCTCTTGAATCACCTGACTGTGTATGCCAATGATTTTAACAAATATAATATAATCTCTACCGATCAATGGAATCTATCCATGTATTTCTTATTGTTCCATGTTCGCTTCATAAGTGGAGCATATGGACAACATGTGCCGCCTCCAAGACTCCCTGTCGCCCCCCAGTAATCTTGCGTCCTCCCAGGTCATAAATGCATCCCGTAACTCCGCCAAAGACATTACATAGATGGTATTTAGCGGACGCCGACGACCGGTCGGCTTAAAGAATAAGCAGGTCAGGTTCAGACTCTCTTGAGGCATCCGCAATATGTGGACGAGCCAGATCCAGCGTCGCAGCTTCACTTTGTCAGTATTTGACTTATCATATTTATTGCTGAAAATATTTTAATAACTGGATGCTTTCATTTTTCAACACTGTTGAAAATACTTTTTCAAGCATTGAGCCTTTTCCAAGTTTGGGCGTAGCATATGTATATGTACTTACACAAGTAGTTTTCGGCATTGCGGTAGGATCTACGTGAACTTCCAACAACTCTTTGATCTACACGGCCGTTAAATTCTTCGAATAAAAATGTTTTATGGCAACAAAGAACTCGTTTTTTTACCATTGTTGCGCCAAAAATCGAACTGTTCGATTCATATCGCTATCAAAGACGTAACATCTGGCCGAAATTTTGACGGAGGTCGCTTCAAGAATAATACAGAATAACTTGCCGACAGTGGTGTTACTTTTGAATTTATTACTTACAGAACTATCTCAACGGACAGAATCGCTTATAATATTTTTCTTGCAAATCATTACAAAGTTTCCCAAATGATAGGGGTGGATCGAGCTGCGTATCTGACGATGACACTTATAGCTTACCAGAGTTTTAACGACTGCAGAAAGGACAAAGGACTTAAGCTCTCAGTTTTTTGAAAAAAAATTTCGATAATCAAAATGTATTATTACTTATTACACGTTCTATCAAAAGGATGTACCGATTTTGTATCAAAATTTAGCTTTAAAGTTTGAAAAAAGGATGAAATGTGAAATTTCCAATCAGAAAAACAGACCTATAATTTATATTTTTACACCATGTTCGCTCCCAATGTGGAGCATATGGATCTACACAGTGTGAAGATGTCCACTCCGAAAGTTGACTATATGGATCTCCGCAATGTGAAGAAGTCTCGACAGACTATTTTCAGGAGAATGGTTTATCATACAATTTCTCAACCAGATGGGCATCCAGTCTTGCATACCTGGATTTTTAAAAAAAATATTTATTACATGTTGTAACATTGCAAATTACAAATTCGACATGTATGTAAAATTACAAATGTAATCGAACCCGCATTCCCCAGATTGCTAGGTGCGCACGCTACCAACTAAGCTACTGGGGAGACGAATTAATATTAAATGGGCTAAATACAACACCACCTTTGATCCTCATGATTGTGTATATTTCATATTTTGAGTGACGCGGTAAAGCTACGGTGACAGAGATGCAAAATGGCTATAAATAGATAAGTGAGCAAGTTTGGCATATTTGCATCTATGTCGCTTTCGTTTTACCACCGTCGCTCTGTCGCCGCGGCATCAATCGTACCCTCGGCCTTAGGGTCATTAAATAAACGATTTTTGTACCTCCTATAAAATCACTTCTGTGTGGGTTACATCCTTTATCTTTCTAGAGTCGACAACTTTTCAGCGCGACAAGTGCCGAAATTTCCGTCGATTCTTCCCCTAATTTTCACGGCGGTAAAAAAATAAACAAGGGATGGTATAAATAAACAAAAGCAGAATAGAAAAAAAATGTTGTACAATTTCCAGGAAGTGTCGAAAAGGCTGGGGCGCAAAAGTTTTGACAGCGGGCATTAGGGACGTAGAGCCATTTAACTTAGTTAACCGAAAGCATTACTTGTGAGAGGGGCGCGGTTCGAGACATCCTCCGATGGGAAAAAAACTTTTACTAACCCCTTGAAGATTTCGCGAAAAAGGATTATAATTAACGCATATAAATTAACGAGGTTCATTTTAACTTCGTCAGCAGAAAAATCAACGAGTACTTAGTTCGAAAGCGTTATAAACGGCGATCAAAGCTTTTTTATTGATATTACTTTTAGTAAGAAATATATATTATGTTTTAACCCTTAACCAGACATCAGAAACTTTCGAGAGAAATAATAAATATTTCTATAAAATTGAACGTTTATACGAAAGCGAATTATACAATATTAATTCAGTGATAAATAGTGCAAACATTTTACAGTTAATGTTATAAGGGAAGTACACTACACTAACCCAGTTAAGGGTTTTAAATATTAAATTGACACTATTTTTTGTAGTTATTTTGTGGTGTAGATTTTTTTATCATGTATACCACGAAGATGAAGTATTTGGATCTTCATAATGTGACGACATGTCTTCACAAATTATTTATCATGAGAATTATTTGTCAGACAATTGATCAACTCGGTGGGTATCCTGTCCTGCATTTTCGAATTTGTATAAACCTAACAGATGTGTGGATCGAACCCGCATTATCCGAATGCGAGACGCGCACGATAACCTCTCGGAAAAAGTGTAGATTATAAATGTAATAAAAAGCATGAACAATTAGTGAAGAGAAAAAACATATATGAAATTACACGGATTTTGTCGGGACCACAGTATTATTTCATACTAACCGATTTTTCACGTTAAGCGTTTTCATGTTAAGGGGTTTCCACTGTTCCATCTGTTCCGTTTAGATATATGGATATATGCATAGTCAAGACTTATGTGGACAGATTTTTTCAATTGTTTATCCTAGATAAGAAAATTAACTAGCCATTTTCAGTTAAAATACAAAAGTAAAAATCTGATCTTTAAATAATTTATGTTATCAAGCATAGTTCAGTTTGGTATTAAATTGTACATATATCATAATTGAGATAATCACACGGGTCCAAAAAGTAAAAATACATCTCTAATCTAGACGCTGAAATTTTCTAGAGCATGGAAATCCATAATGATATATACTTTCATTTATAATTATTACTAGTTCGAGCTAATTGTCCCTAGTCCTCTGCACACAAAAAGGATCTTCAAACTATTGAATATTTAATTATGTAATTGAATAAACAGTGAAAACTTTGTATTCAAACAATGAAAATCTTCCATCAGAATTAATAACACAAAATTCATAGGGTTCCTTGAGAAATTACAGCTGAAACTTACTCTGGAGAATCTACGGAATGATTTGTGTGGGTTTAGTCTCAAACGGTGAGGCATTTGCATACAATTTATTATATTAAAACAATAACACTGCAGTGTCTCTAGAAGCAATTAATCACCGCGCCTAAAGTGATGATGCCGGAAGTTTTCGCACCCCTGTTCTAACACTTGCGACCCCTATGGCAATGAAAATAATACGTATACGACCTGTACAATTTATTATACTATGCAATTTATTACGTTGTTTGTCTTTCAGGTAGACGAGGTGTTAGCATAAGCGGCACGCGTACGGGAAATGCAATTCCGATTTTTATATCTGCCGATTTTTTAATAATCAGAAATTGCAGGACTCGATGCCCATTCGGTTGAGCAATTTTATGACAAGCAATACTTGTTAAAAATAATTTGTCGAGACGTCTTCACATTGAGGTGATTTATATACACCACTTTTGGAGCGGATACCTTCATATTATGTAGATTCATATGCTTTGCTTTCGGAGCGAATATGGTAAAAAAACGTTATATTGTAAATCCCTGTCTCACTAGAAGTTTGATTCTGGGTAACGTAGCAGTGCTTGGTTTAAAACAGATGCCAATTGTTTGGCGCGTACATTCTCCCGGTGCTTACTATAGGGTAGCGAATTATGGCACTTGACGAAGACTCTGTATTTCCAACTTCGAAAACAGAGACTTGCGTAGAATAGAGGGATGAAATTACCAGGAAGTCTCCTGCTACGTTAACTAAAGCAGCGACGCTGTAACTATGTAGAACGCATGTTACGGATGCCTCGGTAAAGTATGAATCTTGTACCTATACGTACTAAAACTATGCTTAAAATTGATGAAACTGCGTATGACGAATTTTATTTTATAGATTTCAAAGTTATCTATACTATTGGAACATGAATTTTCTTTAATAATTTAACCTAACCTAAGCTAACTCTCTAGTGGTATTTTATGCATTGAATAGAGAAATAAACATTTTTTCTTCTTCATCTTTCCCCGTTGCCTTCGTGGACTATCAAATACTACGGAATATCTTCAAGGATCATGTACGTTTTTTACAAGATATGGGTTTACACAAATCGGAAACAGCCATGCATATTTGAATGTTTAAAAATCCCAATTCAAAAACAGCATTCGAGCTCGAGACATCCGGCACCAACGCGCTAAGTAGCCAGCCGTGAAATAAGACCGTACTGAAAAATCACGGACAAAACTTCAAGCTTTTTAAGGTCCGGATGAATATCGCGCATGAGCTTTTAAAACGGTGCGAGACTTGAAAGAGTTTATTAAAACAGTGGCGTCCTCTATTTCTGCAACTGAATAAATTAGATAATAATATCCACCGCGAAATCCATCGCTCAAGTGCTAACGACCCCAAATATACTATACCCACGTTCCCCCACGGTTACGAGAGAGCGTAAATTTCTCGAGAGGCTCGTCCCACCGAAAATGATTACGAAGCGAAATTTTCCCAGTGAACCTACATACATGTTACACTTTTAACATAATAGCCAGAGCTAGCTAACTAGCTAAACAAAGCGTACGTATTCAATTCTTCCAACTCAGAAAAGTTGTGCACTAAATTAATAACGATCCGTAATATCAACCAGAGATTGATTTCAAAACAGAACAATTCCGTTACGTTCGTTTCTACAGAAAACATCTTTGCGTAAAAGCTATGTTATTTTCAATTCCATCTCGCAGCAGCCAATCGTATCCATGCTACAACTTCACATCATTTTCGAACGAAATCTACCAAAATTGGTTCGATCATATATCGGCCCGATTTCTACAAATAATAATTTTGTAATTAATATTTTTGACTGATGGTGCTTGGTGGAAATTGAATTTAATTTCTAAATTATTTAAAACTGGTAAACTTCGCACATCTCACATATGGAAGTTTACGAATTTTAAATAGTTTTGTAATTAAAAAAAACTGTGACATCCATTGGCCGACAAGAAGGTCTCTTATGAAAAAAGCTTGGTATAATATTAACAGGACTTAGTTGAAATGGGAATCATTTCATAATGATGAACGCAGTACGTTCATTACGCCACGGTGTACGCCGAAATAGCGTGGGGAAGCGTCTTCTTTTTTTGAACCTGACCTGCCTATTCTTTAAGCTGACCGGTTGTCTAAATGCTATCTATAGAATGTATTCGGTAGAGTTATGGGCTGCAGGTATGACCTGGAAGGACGCAAGAATACTGGCGAGCGACAAGGATTCTTGGAGGCGGCACGTGGTGTCCATATGTTCCACTTGGGAGCAGATATGGAAAAGAAGAAGTTCACAAAACCACATAAATCTGTCACATTCGGTTCGCAGTTCACATCAACACATAGTCTCATAAATATATGTACTGATGAAAAAACTGTGCCAATGATATAAGAAACAGCAAAAAATTAAACTATACTTTACAAAGTGACTTAAACCAAAAAAATGAGATACGCGTTCTTGCAATATTGGGGACGATATGTACATTCAAGATATCTCATAGATTAGTGTTAAATCCTCTCTTGTATGCCGCACTATTCAGAATGCAATTTCCTTCGCGAGGAGGCCCAGGAAAGCGAGCCAGCCGAGGCAAGTTCGGGCATACTGGAATGCCCCTTTAAGCGATTTAGCAGTTTCGTCGACGGTATTAACTCCGTGAACTTTTCGCTGAAAGTTTACAATTTATGCAATGCGTTAAAGCACGGAACGCATTCACCTGAAAACGTATTGCGAAAGCTACAGTTCTACTGCCATAATAATGTTTTCATTCTCACAACAAAAGCTTTCACGTCTACTAATAGGTATCCAATAAACAAGCTAACTTATTTTTTCGATAAAATCGCGTATATACTACACTAATAATATTAAAAAACAATATAAAATTCATCTACTGAACGATTCCGAAGAAGGACAACAGAAGTTATAAATGTATTTTTTATCCTCAGTAGAGGGACGGAAAGAGACGAATGGTGATCTACAAGGCTTGAATGGAAAGAGCTTAATTGAAACTTTATAAACAGAATTTGATGTAGTTAAGTAGAGGGTCTCCCCGGTAGCGTAGTTGGTAGCATGCGGGCCTAGCGATCCGGTTCGATTCCCCATCTGTCGGATTATAAAAACCCGAAAATGCAGGACTGGATGCCCATTGTGTTGAGTAATTGTCTGACAAACAATTGTCGTGAAAAATAATATGTCGAAACGTCTTCACATTGGGGAGATCCATATACTCCTCTTTCTGGATATGAGTGGATATCTGCAACCTGTATAGATCCATATGCTCCGCGTTTGGGAGCGGAAATGGTATAAAAAGCAGAAGATATAGTAAAAAAACGCGATTGAAACTTTAAAGAAAAAAGAGCTTCCACCTAAACAATTTTACTGGTTGTCTTTAAATAACTTATTAAATTAATATTATATTGAGTAAATACAATACTAGTTTTAGTCTTCAGGTTGTTTCTATGTAATGTTTTGAATTTGGCCCAAAATTACCAAACAAACGTTTTCTGTGCCTCCTGTAAATTTTTTGTTCTACGTGGCTAACTTCCTTTTTTCTTTCCATAGCCGATATTTTATAATCCAGTCTGTCGTAACTATTTTTATTACTCTCACGAAACATCAGATTAAAATAAAAGTTACAATGAGTTTCATAAAATTAGGTAGCCGAAATAAGTAAACATCTTTTTTTTAATGTGCCATTAACTCTGAGAAGATCACAGTGTAAGTAAATACATTGTTACTGTGGTAATAAATATTCAAAATATAAGGTCGGCATGAAGAAACGAGAGGAAAAAAACAAAGCTGAGACAGTTTATCATCGCAGGTTGACACCTGATATCTAAAGCGTTGGTGAAACTATTCGCAAACAACCACTTAAATCACTAGAACCACAAAAAGATACCTCCGCAAGAGTGCCGAAGTTTTGGGGGTTGAAAAACACGCCTCGGCCGATAAAATTCGGATTAATGTGGAAAGTTTTCACAGGCGTCGAGCAAAAAAAGCCTCCAGATAGAGTGGAAGATAACAAAACAATTTTACCTAGATGTATACGGGCCGTAAAAAATGCTTGTTCTATTATTACTTAAGAAATTAGACGTATGCGAACAAAAACAAATAAAGTACAATTAAAAGATGATTACGGATTCTTTGCTGAAGAATAAAATTCGTCGCTTTTTAAAGACAATTCAAAGAAACAAATACACGTTTTCAAACACAAAAACAAGCTTGAAACATTTCCCGCTTCTACATTATAAGAAACACCTTACTTCATACTAAATCGCAGCTAGTAGAGATTCTACGTTACAATTGAATGATTCTCTTGAACTCTCCAGAAATCAATTCTCTTCATGAACAATTAATTTAAGCTCTTCTTCTTCTTCTTCTCACACATTTGTAGCATATAGACAATACATGCCACCTCTAAGAATCCCTGTCGTCCGTAAGTATTCTTGCGCCCTCCCATGATACCTGCGTCTTGTAACTTCACCGAATACATTATATAGATAGCATTTAGCGGCCTTCCAGGACACTAAGAACCGGACAACTTGAAGTATCCGCAATATGCGGCTGAGCCTGGTCCAGCGTCACATCTCTCACTTTATCAGTAATTATGGCTGCATGGTCCATGATCTTATTTCCTCGACGAGATAATTAAAATGATTCACGTTAATTGTTAATTCTAGGGTGCGCCCCTAGCTATCCGGGAAATGGGGGTTCGATCCTCCATCTGTCGAATTTTCTAAATCCAATAATGCAGAAGTGGATGGCCATTGAGTTGAGCAATTGTATGACAAACAATGCTCATGAAATATAATCTATCAAGACGTCTTCAGATTGTGAAGATCCATATATATACTCTACATTCGAAGTGGATATGCTCCACTTCGGGAGCGAACATGGTATAAGTAAGTAAGTTTATTAAATTCACTCCGAGTATATCAATTTTCTACTCGTATAACGCATTCGTTAGGCCGTTAAAAACTTCCCTAAATAATTAATATTTTCGACCGATGGTGCTTGATGGAAATTGATTTTAAATTCT
>JAGVSQ010015443.1:0-10145 GCA_022683975.1 Rhyacophila evoluta
AGTGATCTCACATATGGAAGTTTACCAGTTTTAAATAATTTAGAATTTAAAGTTATTGATTTAAAAAGATTGAAAAAATATCATATCATCCGGTTACCGCATCTGCTGGATTAAAAAGAATCTGAAAATATACATTTGGTTGAGTAATTGCAACAGCAGCAGCTAGCTGGGGTGCGTACTTCAGATGCCTCCAAAGAGCATGAACTTTGTTTGTCTATTCTTCCTACTAGTGGGATTCCAGCGTTCTGGAAGACCGGCAAGTACCATCAATAGGACGTAATCGGTGGTATTGAAAGATGCTAGCATGACCTGCAAGGATGCAAACTGGCTGGCGGGTGACAGAGATTTCTGGAGGCACCACGTGACAGTCATATGCTCCGTATAGGGAGAAAATAAGGCAGAAAAATTGTCTGACAACCAATTCTTGTAAAAAATAATCTGTCAAGACACTGTTATAAAGACCGTGTGGTATATTTTCTCAGTATAATACATTTTTTTACAAATGTCGCCCCTCTCGTGCACCGAAAATATTCTTCACCTCCTTCCAAAAATTCCGGTTACTCATTTTTTAAGACCTTCCATACCTTCTCAAAATTTTTACTTTCGTACATTCGTCCAGAATTTTTTGTTAATAATTTCTACTTTAATATATGTATGTCACGTAATTTAGCAATATAGCGCCTCGTCCAATAATTTCGCCATCTCACAATAATATTTTGCGCCTTCGCATCGTACGTTTGGAACGTTTGTATTGATTTCACTACTTTTTCCGCCCCTCACATGATGCCACCTGATGCAACCGCCTCTCTGTTTCATAGCACCACACGGCCCTGCATGTTATCATATTGAATAGATCCTTATACTCCACATTTGTATTGTACATCTCTGTAGATAAATATGCTCCACTTTCAGAGTATTGAATAGAAATTGTAGTTTCTCTTAACATGTCTTATTATATTTATTAAGACATTATTTATTTATTTATTAAGACACTTATTACATTATGTTTATTGAAAATACAATTTGAATACACATTTAGAATTTGTTTGTCGAATATCTCCACCGTCAAATGTGCATGAGATGAAACACAAATGTCATTTAAATACATACAGCTTAAATTTCCGATATAATTATCACGGTTCCATGACAACTGCACACATGGCAAGTGCTCACATGACATCTGCGCATACATTGAAGTGCTCACACTTACACAGAAATTAATATTGAGACATTCTTTACTAGATTTTTATTTCAATGATACCTACCCATACTATAATTACGTAAATTAAGTATAAAATGTCTTAATATCAATTTATGTGTTAGTGTGAGCACTTCAATGTGTGCGCAGATGTCATGTGATCACTTTTCATGTCTGCAGTTGTCTGGTTACCAATTATCACGTTTATTTCATTTAGTTGATTCAAATATACGTCTATGAATTTGTAATTGAATGTGGTTTTAGTAACTGAGTTAGCAATTTTTTACTAGATGCGGTTCTGTCGTGTTTGGTGATTAAATAAAATGGCTGCGGCATTTGATGTTGTTATGTTATTATAGCATTACATCGGTAGGTAGCCCAAGCGGCCGCTTCCAGGAATGAAATAAAATTATTATCGTTGGGAGCGTTGTGGAAAAACATTTCATTTCAAATGGAAAATTAAGAGTCTTTATCGTAAACTTCGTGACCGGATTCCCGCCATTAATTTTTTTCCCTCCGTCGCGAGTTGCCTCATGCGAAAATTACGCCGAGATATCGATGTATTAAAAGAAGCAATTGATGCCATTATAATAATTACGGAGAACGTGATGTGGCAACATTCTTGCATATTTAAAGATTGAACAGCTCCTGGCTATTTAGTTACAAATATATTTTCAAAACTACTCGATTAGCCATAGATAAAAAAAAGAAAAAAATAGTACTTTGGGCAACCTGCTCACGACAAATGAGGAGAGAGATTAACTAATTAAATTTTATATATCCTAGTTATTTTACATCTTAAATTATATCTATCACAACATACTTGTAAAACTATGAAATTAGAACCGACACGCAGTTGAGTGGGAGTCAAGAACATACAATGTGCAGTCTGATTAAAGGTGGCTGCACACGTTCAAGTTTGCATGCACAATCAGTGTGTGACCACTATTTTGTTCCCCTGAAATTCTACTAACTTTAGGTAATTTAATTAATTGATGTAAACTGTAATACCGACCATCTACCGATATAAAATTAAATAATAAATAAAGCGTTCATTGACATGGGATGCTTCAATTATTATTATTGCTTAATATGAATATGCTCGATTTGACTGAAAAAATGCACTGTGAGTTTTGAAAGTAAATAGTTTATCTTACAAAACGAAATTAAAATAGTGATAAGCACAATTTTACTATTAACACTTAACCTGCGGGCTACTTTTGGGAGATTCGCAAAATGCGCTTAACGTTTGCGAAGATAAATATATTTACATCCTAAAGTAATTTAAATATTTCAATATTTAAGCATACCGAAATTGCGCAAGCTGTCTAGAAAAACAACTAACTCCTCATACAAAAATGTGGTTCAAGTATTCAGTGGCGTAGCTACCGAGCAGCGGATGGAACAGTCTAATAATTTATACTTTAAAAGTAAAATTTATAATTAGAGTGAAAGCTAAAAAAACGAGAAAAAAATATCTCTGGGAAAATGTAAAATTTTATAGCCTGTGTGAGAGCTTATAAACGAGAAGGGACCGCAACGTTTTACTTGCTCCAGAGTGCTGAATATGTAGCTACGCAATTACAAGTATTGGTAAAATAATATTGTCCAATCAAGATGACTTATCGAAAAAAATGATACACACACGGATAATTATTGCACATAGGAAGCTTATTTGGGTTTTATTTTACTGCATACGTGTATACAGTGGCGTAATAAACGTGAAAATTAACGTAAGATTTATTTAAATTGAAAAATGCCATGTTTTAATGTAGACGTTTTTGCCGGATTTTCGACAATTCTCAAATGAAGGACTGGATGTTTATTGGGTTTAGCAATTATTTAACAACGAATTCCCGTGAAAAATAATCTGTCAAGATATGTCTTCACATTGTGAAGATCCATATACTTTACTTTCTGAGCGGACATCTTCACACTGTGTAGCTCAATATGCTTTACTTTCGAGGTGAACATGTTAAAAATATGTACCACATTAATACATATCTTCGCTTAAGGATTGGTTTGTCGAATAAATCAATCGTCAAATGTTCAGGAGATGAAGCACAAATATCATTTACATATGTACAGTTAAATATTGTATATGAAAGTATCTAAGTTATTTTTAAAGCTTAATTTTTCCTGTATTATAGGAACATAAAATTATTGTATATAATATTGTAGATACTATCTAATTAATTAAAAATTCGTATTGTTTTTCAAATAATGCTCTGTGGATATTCAATAAAACACTCCTAAAGTAACAATATATTGACAATTAAATCAGAATTTAGATTTAGATTGCCACTTACTCACTGTACTAATAATCAAGCATCTAGTTATATATCTTTGATGCAACTTCGGGATTCGAACGTACATCCTCCAGTATAGAAGCGGCTACTTAAGTGATTTAAAAAATAAAGTGTCTTGGTTTTAATGAAATTTTAATAAAACCCAAAGACATAACGTGTATCTTTTATAAATAAATAATGCTATTATAAAGCCGTTGCTTGATTGTTGATTGCGTTACTTGTAAATTTACATCAGAAGACAATATAATCGACGTGGCTGCATGGATAAGTAGAAAATTACCATGTTAATGATTTGTGGTTAATTATATACGTCAGTAATTATGTGATATGGTATTTATGAATCATAAAATATTAAGTATTACAATTATAATACATAGGAAACTATGCGCCTAATAGAAAATGAAGAGACATATTAATTAAAATATAAGTTATGTGAACATTTGAGAGAATTAAATTTAACATGTACAATTTGTTCTTAAAATAGCACCAATAAAGAAAAAAATATGTTAACGGAAAATAAATTTGTGCATACATTAAAACTCAAATAAATGGGGATTTCAAAAAGACGTAACCGTCAGTTTTTTTTAATGAGCTGTTTTTCGATAATTATATCGTATACAGCTTAATACACTTCTATTAAAAAGATGTAAACTGCAAATACCGAATAAATATCTAAATTTAGGCTTTAAGTTTGAAAAAATGATGTCCTAACAAAATTGCAACGAGGAAAAAGGATTTCCACCACATTTAATTTATTGTTTTTTTCTTAAATGACTTATTACATTAATATCAGATTTTTTTATACCATGTTCGCTCCCAAAGTAGAGCATATGGATCAACACAGTGTGAAGATATCCACTCTGAAAGAAGAATATATGGATCTTTACACTGTGAAGACGTCTTGACAGATTATTTTACACGAGAATTGTTTGTCCGACAATTAATCAACCCAATGGGTATCTAGTCCTTCATTTTTAGATTTTAAAAATTCAACAGATGGAGAATCGAACCCGTATTCCCCGGATTGCTAAGGGCGCATGCTGCCAACTAGGCTAACGGATAAACAATTAAAATTTACATACTTATTCGCTATTTTCAGCTTATATCGTTTTGATAGAACATGTGTTAAGTTGCATACATTCAGATTAATGAATAAAAGCTTGTGAAAATTTAGGGTTACGTCATTTTTTCTTTCCATAGTCGATATGGTTGCTGGATAGAGTCCAATAAAGATAAAAAAATAATAGTGAACTGTTTTATCTTCTTCTTCAGACGTCGCGTCGTTACAACAAATATTAAATTGTGGATAATGATATGGTTTGGAAACTGACAATTGTTAGTTAGAAAGGGTTCGAACTTAAATAAAAAAAACTTTCTTTATGTATCTTGCTTTGTTCTGTGATCCAACAGATGTCTACTAAAAAATAGCTCTCCGTCCTTAAATTATAATATTGATATATAGAGACGATATAGTGTATGCAATATATTATAATAATGATAAGGGGTGGGCTGGAACGGCTCCAGAGGAGCTCGTGTGAACCATTTGTTAAATTATACTATAACCGGCGAGCCTTTTGTTAAATTAAGAAACAATAAAACTCTCAAATGAAGTCAGTATCTAAATTCAATTTCTGTAGATTATTTCAAAGTATTATTCTCTATAATTTATAGATGTATACAAATGTTAACATCTAGGTCTGTATGAGATATATATAAAAGCAGACAAACACATTTGTTTTTTTCGAACCTGGCGCATGGAGATGACCAAATTGACTTCAGACCATTGGAATTTCCAGTCTTTGACGAGTCATAGTGGTTTTGCTTCCAAATTCTGTCAGCTTGGTCTTTAGAATCTCCTACTTGATTTTGTGACGAAATGCAGAATGTCAATCACGTCTTCCGGAAGTGTTCCCATATGTCGATTGAAAGGTAAAAACTTCTCAAGTCAGCTCAATCATTTTTCGGACCATCATTTCATTTCAATGTTTGCGTATATTAAATAAATATACTAGACACATGTCGAATGTTTACGATAACTGCATGAATCTAATAAATAGGCAAGAAAACAACGCAGTTATCGATTTTAGAAAAAAATTGCCGCTTGGAATCACAATTACAACATTAAATAATTAATATATAATATTTCAAAGCAGTAATCTATTTCAATTTAAACAACCAATATTAATTACATGTAAATAAACAGTATCTAAACACCCATATGGTGTTAAATGCATACAATGTAGTTAAATAAGAGTGTATACTCGATTTAATTATACATGAGAATCATTAAAATGGACTATGATAAGTTGAAAGTGATCTTAATGTATATAATATATTATATGATTAGAGAGACAATACATTGTAGCAATCGTTACGGTCACATAGATAGAGTCTCGCAATTAAAGTTGTTTAATTGTTACGAGGCTAGCAATTACACTTATTGGTGAAAAGATGTATGTTGTATGTATAACATGAAACGCCATTTTGCTTTGCACTTCACATGGTAAATAAACCAGAATTTTAATTAAGTGAGTAAGAATGATTGAAAGACGTTCGCGAAAAGAGATTGCTGTTAACAAAGATGAATTATTATAACGGCTATAGATTTTTTATTAAGACATTCTAATTTAAGAATAAATGGCTTTGACAAAATCTGTTTTGGTTGTTACATCATTTTTACTGGTCTATTTTTATTATAGACATTCAGAGCCGGCAGTTGCACGAAGCGTTTGTGCTTAGGGCGTAATCAAGGATCTTCAGAAAAAGTCACTTTTAACGACATTCAAAAATGCTTTAATCAAATCTGTAGTGGAAATTCAATCAAAATTTATTATTGTAGTCTCCCCGGTGGTGTAGAAGTCAGCGTGAGTGCCTGGCAATCCGGGAAATGCTAGTTCAATTTGTCGGATTTTATTAAGTTCAAAAGTTCAGGTCTGGATGCCTATTGTGTTGAACAATTGTATGACTATCAATTATCGTGGAAAATAACTGTGAAGATATGCAAGACATGTCTTCACATTGCGGTGATCCATATGCTCCACTTCAGGAGACTTTATCTTCACACTATGCAGATCATATGCGACACTTTCTTAGCTGAAATGGTAAAAAATGGACTTATCATCTAAGCAGCTAATTCCTGAGGGCAAAAATATTTTCTGTTGTCGTCATATTATATATATACAAAATCGTAGCATTTATAACATTCCCTCGAAAAAGACTATTCGTATGTCAAGTGATTCCTAGTTCAATAACTAAAAAGGCTGGCTGGGCCACATGGTGCAGATCAGCAGTCTCAATTTAATTATTCTTCTTATCCCTTAAGCTGAGAATTCTTCAATCTCCTGGAAGGCCGCTAAATACTATTTTACAGGATTTATTCGTCATGGCAACGGGATACAGGCATGCCCTGGGAGGACACAAAAATACTGGCGGGCGACAGAGATTCTTGTCGGCGGCATATGGTGTCCATGTGCTCCACATATGAAACGAATATCGAAAAAAAGGCATTGTTGATAATATCAGCGGAAGAAAGTACTGTTTGGGCGTTTATAAATACTAAAGCATCACATAAATGTGTTATAAGAAGAAATTGTATATTAAATTTATGACGTAATTTATTTTTTAAATTAAGCACATGGATTTTAGCAGTTTTTAACAAATCGTTCATACAAGAACCACATATTCAATTTGACAATTTGATCTAATCTCCTACTTTAAAATATACATAGAAAAAAATAATAATAAATAAAGTTTCAACGTAATTCCAGTCTAAAAAATATGATACAACAATTAGACAAGCACATAAATTATTCACCAATCCACATTAAATGTTTATTCAATTATTAAACCAAATAGTGTGGATGTTGTGATACAAAGGATAAACATTACAGCGATCAACTTTTTCGTATGCGTGTCCTGGATTTTACTTGGCACAAGACATCACTGCAATATCATTGAAGATAAAAAATACTTCCCTATCTAATAACATGAATTATTTAAAATATAACCATAAAACGCGGCTAATGAAAACCAACAATGTTACATAATAGCAATAACATTACAACCAATTGAGAGACATTTATCGGGAGGATGTGCGTACTTCCAAATGAAGTACCTGGTAATACGAATTTAATTAGAAAATTGTACTGCGAATGGATGGGCAGTGCATTTTATGATGGACACAAAGCTTTATAGCTTTTCTGACTGCAACTTTTTTATGTTCTTGTGTAGGAAATGAATATTTGCAATGGATGGTTCTATGACAACTGGACGCAAGACAACTGCGCACTGGAAAAGTGCTCACAAGACATCTGCGCATACATTGAAATGCTCACACCAACATTGAAATTCTTCTTCCATATCTGCTCCTCAAGTTAAGCATATTGATACTAAGTGCCGCCTCGAAGAATCCCCGTCGCACGCCAGTATTCTTGCGTCTTCCCAGATCATACCTGCATCCCGTAACTCCGCCGAATACATTATATAGATAGTATTTAGACGCTACCGGGACGCCGACGATTGGTTGTCTTGAAGAAAAGGCATGTCAGGTACAGACTCTCTTGAGGCATCCCCAATATGTGGCCGATCCAGCATCGCAACTTCACTTTAGTGATAAGTGGCTGTGTTATCTATTATTTTGTCTCATTTAAAACGGTCATAAAATCGTATCCCAAGAATTTGAATCAATTTTTCAATGTCCACTGAATGTACACAATATGAAGACATTCACCCAAGAGTGGACTGTATGGATGTCCGCAATGTTAAGATATAAACATAAGCTCTAAATTATTTAAAATCAATTTCCATTAAACACCATCAGTCAAAAATATTAATTATAAAAATAAACGCCAGCTAAATGATTTTGAGCCCACTATCGGCCACCTAGATGGCTTTAGCGACAACAGAGTGTTGATGCTCACCTTGAGAACCTCTGATTTATATACAATAATAATTTGTCATTAGCGGTTTAAATCCATTTGACAGAACGTGTATAAAGTTGTGCACATCATTATTATTGAAAAAGCCGAGGGTTACGTCCTTTTGCTTTTATGTAGTCGATATGTTTATGGCAATTTAAATGACATCTGGGAATATATTTTCCGGTAATTTAAATAATTGATTCAACTGCATGAAAGCAAATAACAATGGTGGAATATGAAAGCAAATCGCACGCTTCACTGTCCCCGGCGATAATTATTGCTTTCCACACTGTGGCCAGGATAATGTAGAATAAGACGGTCTTTACAACATTAAGCAGGCAGTTAGCATCATTTCGCATAGAGCATACAAACGCAATTTAATATGCGATCATGACAGAATTGTATTCAAGTTGTAAGTATGGTCGACGAGAGAAACTTATTGTACAGCAAAAATAATTAAAGTATTACGTTGCGCTAAATTAAAAACAAATACAATTAACTGTCTGAAAGTGGAGCATATGGATCTACACAGTGTGAAGAAATCTGCTTCTAATGTCTAATTCCAGGCATTTTAATAACCTCAATGTGAAGACATATCTTCACGAGAGTTGATTGTCAGACAATTAATTACTCAACTTAAAGGGCATCTAAAACTGCATTTTCGAAGTTTTTTAAATCAGACATATGTAGGAATTGAACTCGTATTGTGAGGCGCGTATGCTAACTTCTACACTACCAGGAAGACATTTAATTGTATAAAATGAAATACATGATAATAAAAACCAAATTTTAATGGTCCAAATATATTAGTTGTTTCTTTAATATTATTGGACATTTTTATTTTTCACCATGCCATAAAATGAAGTATACGGAACTACATGGCTTAAAAATTGTTATATTTTGTATCAACGGTAGAAAGGAAAAGGGATGTAACTCTCAGCTTTTTTAAAATAGCTTTTTTTCGATAGTCATAATGTATGCAACTTATTACACGCTCTATCAAAAGGACGTAAGCTGAAAATGCTGAATTAGTATCTGAGTTTATCTTTTAAGTTTGAAAAGAGGATGGTCTGTCAAATTTTTGACCAGGAAAAAAGGCTTCGATCGCAATAATTATTGTTTTTTATTAAATTACATATTAAATTAATATCAGATTGGCTAAATAAAATATCAGTTAAAATCTTCATCAAATTTAATGTTGTGCTATTGTATATTCTAGCTTTGGGCCAAAATTATTAAATGTACGTTTTTTGTGCCTCCTGCAAAATTTTCCATTTGTGCGTTACGTCTTTTTTTCTTTTCTCAGTCGATATGGATCTTTGAATGTAAAGGCATGTCTTGAGAGATTATTTTTTACAAGTGTTAGTTTTCAGTAAATTGCTCAAAAGTTCATTCCTGTAAATTTGGAGATCAGCTATTAACTGTGTGAATTAAACCTGCAATCTCCAGGCCCAAAGCGAGGACCATACTACATGTTTGAACCGGCAACTAGACAAATTTACACAAGATAATTGCACGCAAGACACACATTTATAAATTTATAGTTGTTACAAGTTTAATACGTTAACAACACGATGTACAAATAGTAACGACGAAAGTATCAAAAACATATTAATATATTAAAAAAAAGAATAAAGAAAGAATTGCAACAAATATATATACACACAGAAAGAAAAAGAGAGTGTCTACCAAGTAAGTTAGACAGATCCTATTCTGATA
>JAGVSQ010015444.1:0-10145 GCA_022683975.1 Rhyacophila evoluta
GAAAAATAATCTGTCAAGTCGTCTTCGCATTTCGGAGATCCATATGCTCCACTTTCGGAGTGAACATAGTATAAAAAAAAATATATACGCCGTTTTTGGAGCGAACATGATTATAAATATGATTTTTTGACTATTTTCAAAGTTGTCAACAAACTGTAAAATATGACTACAATACGTTTAAATATCCTCACATACATTATTTATTTAGATTTGCATGTCATTTTTATTGAATGTTTTGAGAAAAATAAATATTCAATTCTCAAAATCAAGAACCATGTGAACGAAATATGCCAGAAATAGGGAGTTCATTTTTAAATTAGCACTATTTTAAAAAATTGGTTGCAAGACTGATGAATATTTTTCAAAGTATGGTTACTCAAACAAAGACCTGCAAGTTTATTGATTACTTTAGTCTACTTATATGTTTATGACATTTCGTGTATTTATTATCGAAGCTTTTAAGCAAGCTTCAGAGCTTGTTTGAATCTTAAATATCGCCTGAAGTTTTACGATATACATGCCTCATTTGCAGTTTGCATACCGCATGTAGTATTTTAACTTTAACCACACAACACCGTCACAGGTTCAACGGACTCCACCGGTGATCCTCTTTCATGCGTTACCTGTACAACATGTCAAAAAAAAATATTTGTACATGTATTTAATATTTTTTTTCAGTAATAAAATATTAGAATCGATAGTCATCGATATGTAAAGATGTACAATATATTATGGATATTCATATTTCAAGAATAATTTATTATGTGCATTTTATTATGATTATTTTACTGTTTTCAGAAATCATTTGAAATGTTATTTTGAGATAAAAAATATAATTAATTATTTTATTTGGCTGATGGCATATCCATAATGTTTAATCAGTTGAAATTCAATTGCTTATCAAATAATGTTTTAAAGCAGTTGCATTTTTATAAAAAAACTTCAGTTGGTCGATAATTTTCTATCAATATTTAATACTATTAATCAATGCTAAATTTTCCTGTCCCAATTTTTCTATTTCCTGTTTTTAACAGTACTATAATCGATTATAAATAAATTGAGCACAGATCGATCCAAGGTATTATACATTATATTTAATATTACAAATATTTATCCATTTAATATCTGCATGCATAACAGAAAATTTCTTTTTATTTAATATTAAGCTCATTTTTGGACTCTCCTGTACGAAAAAGTAAATTCATTACCACACTTGAACATAAGATTCGTTAACTGAATTTACGAGCTCCATATTACACAACCATACTTTATTTGTTATGTTTTACTTGGCGTACGTACTTGCCATATTTTTTACTTTCAATTTAATATAAATTTATGATTTGATTTTGTAAGAGAATAAATTTTCTATGAAATATCATTTGTAGCACTTTGAAACTTAGAAAACTATAAACAAAGATAATTTGACTGCTTATTGTTATTTTTATTACATTACATATTTAAAGTACGTATGTCTTTTTATATATATACTTTAGTTATTAACATATTATAATATGTAAATAAGAATTATTTATTTAATTTTATACGTAAAAAAGGTATATTATGTGTAATCAATAAATAAGATGAATAGATAGTAATTTTTTTTTGTAATGCTTTTAATTGATTTTTAATGTGTAAGAGAAATTTAAATGCATAATATTCCATTTTTTTAAATATTCGTCTTTATTGTATTTTTAGCTGTTAATTATAATATATAACATAATTGTACATCGATAAAGATGTAGCTTCATAAAAATATGTGACACGCGAGCAATCCCAGAATTGATTAGCGATTGTCGAATATGTGTTTTTCGATACGTATCGAAAATCCATATATTTGTCTAAGCAAGATTTTTTTTTGTCCGTACCGCTTTTTAATATTACCCGTTGTTTAAATTTATTGTTCTTAAAAAGTTTTGAATGGAGGTTTCATTCATGGATTAGAATTTCAACACGCTTAATAGGTGACGCGGACCAAAGCAGTGTTAATGAAATAGTTTTTTTTAAATCATTTGAAAAAACAAATTCTAACAAATAATTATCTTACTTGAGAATATTTAATTTTTTTTGGTGGTTGAAAACATTCTATTTGATTTTTACAAGGAAAAATGTGTGGGGCTGGTTGCGCTTAAATCGATTTTTGTGAAAAACTAGCTTTCAAGATATTTTTTTACAATCTAAAAATCTACATGCTTTATTTTCGTAACGGTAAAAAATCTTAAGTAATGAATTATATATATGTATTTAAATAGATTTCACTTTGAAAATTAAATAGTGAATACTCTTATTATCGATGTATATATATGTATGTGATGAAATGGAAAAAAATACTTTCAGTTCATATATCTAAGGAACATTTATAGCTATGGTTATCACATCCGCAATTATATCGTTTAAAAAGGTTTACAAAAATATAAACTGAGACTGATACATTGGTTTTTTTACACTATCATGGACGAATAGACCACCAACGCGCTTATAAAAAGTTAATATGGAGAATCAGAGAGACACATTGATTGGCATAATGTTAAATTGGAAGCGACTTGATTTTATTGGTATGAAATTGTTTGGGCAATTGATATAAAATTACGTTTAAATTGATTAATCTATAAATCAAATTTAATGATACCAATGTTGTAAATTATTTAATATAAAAGGCAATCAAAATACAATTATTTTTATCACAAAAAGACCATCAATATACATGTTCTGTTATTGAAAAATTTCTACAAAATTCATTTTCAATTATTTCAGAAGTATTTGTTTCTATCCAAAAAGGACTAAAAACAATTTAAAGATCCATTTTAATATACTTTTAAAAGAAAGAAACAGTTTGGTTAATGAAATAATGATTTTTTGAAACTATTTGGCACTGCGATGATCGTGATCAAGAGATTGAACAAGTGACTAGAGGCGTTTACCTATCAGTAGATTGCTGCAAGAAACTAAAGGTTGTTAAAAATATTATTTTGAGAAAATCGGAGCTTTTTTCACATATATATATATATACGTATGTATTAAAATAGTCCACGAATAACCTGATAAAAATAAATTACTTTCTGTGAGAAATATATGTATTCTATAGTAGTTATTATATGGTGATACTTAAGAATACCATGTGATTTTTTATTAATTCATGAAGAATTAGATAAATATAATTGTGTCTGGTATTTTGGAATTAATTCACCAAAAAATGATGCACATAGAGGTAGAGATGCCCTATTTTTTATATTTATACGCAATAGTAATAACAAAATGTGTGGACAATTTTGGGTTATTATATAATTATTTTTATCATCAGCCTCATCTGATAAAGATTTTAATTGTTTGAATTTTTTGAATTTTTTTTAAATTAGCACACATTTTATAATTTATAATATCCATACGTAACATAATGATAGTTTTTATAATCGTATGACTTTTATCAAATGTTAAATATATATTTTTTTCAATTAACAGTTTTTGCACACCGCTCAGAAATAGCATTTCATTGAGATTAGATTCAACTAAAATCTTCAAGTTATCATGTATGCAAATTGTTTCGAATCCTATTAGCTCAATAAGATATAACTTTGCAGTTGCTGCAAAGGCTTAATGTTTTATGTTGGTAAAACAATTAAGTAGGAGGAACGAACAATGGAGTATTTTCATTAAATCTTCCAGGTGATTCCAGCAATTAAGCTTGTCTTTCTTATGTTGCCATTCATACTGCAGCTGATAAAACTTAAATATTGCAGTTGTTGCTATTGTTGTAAATCTGATTTGTTTTAAATGCAATTGCAGCTCTGACGGCAAATTTATCAAACATACAGTGGGCTAGTTGCACAGTAAGTGTGGGCATGATAATTTCATAGCTATTAATTTGAAGCGTTTATAATATCAAATCTACCATTGTATGATATATTTTAGAAATAAATTTAATTTAATATTTGTCCCATTAGTGAACGTTCCATGGACGGTACATTATAAGGGATCTCGTTTCCGTTTGTATTCAAAATAATCTACATATTGTATTAAATTTTTAATGTTCATCTTATAAACTTAATAATAACGTATTCTTTAAAAAACCGAATTACGAAAACGTAAAACATTAATATTCAAAAAAGTTATTTAAGTTTGACGTGTGCCTGCGCGTTGAAGTTTATTCGCCCTTCCATCATTATTCTTGTCATGCCACGTATGTCGTTATTTAATTTTATACCCATTATGTTTCATAAGCATTACGCATAAAAAATAAAATGTAAGCGTGCGGTGAACTTATGTTATAATATGTAGGTACGTTTGAAATTCAAAATCAAACGATAGCTACAGTTATTTCAACGAATTATGGCATACACTTCAATAAATGGAGTTTTATGACGTATTGTGAAAATAGTATATTATTAACTTTGAAAACAATTTTATACATAAAGTGGTTTATACACGTTACTCATATTGAGTTAATTACATTCTGATATTATTTTGTAATAATCATTTTTCTTATTATTACAAGTATACGTTGCACCAATTGGATGTCACAGAAAATACAAACAATGAATGGCTGAAAAAATGGTCAAAAACATGAAATTTAATCGACTTGTTGTTTATTGAGATGCGAATATGCAACATCAGGTAGCGTTATATCATATGTATGAGAAAATAATAGGTAAATAGAAGGTTAACAACTTATATAAAAGAGACAAAAAAAGGTAATGAAATTCCATGACGTGGACGGTATATGTGTAGATAGCTATTATAAATATTTTTTTATACCATTTTTGCTCCCAAAGTGAAGCATATGGATCTCCGCAATGTGTCAGTCCTTTGGATTTAAAAAAATCAACAGATGTGGATTGCTAGAAGCGCCTGCTAACCTCTACGCTACCGGAAAGATCGTATAATATTAACACCTTTCTAAATTATGAATTTTTAAACTTTACTTAAATCGAAATGATTTCACTTGATAATTATGGAACAATTTAATTTAGTGTATTAAAAATATCACGCCCATATCATTTCTAAAATTAAATACACTCTGATAACAATGCTAAATTGAGTATATTTTTTATTGTTGATAATAAGCAACAGAATGTTGATTATACATAATAAAAAAGCAGTACAATAAATTAAATATAAAAACCAATTAAATACTTCTTTAGTTTATCAAGCGTTAGTTCTCAAACTGTATAAGATGACAAGACTTAATACAAGCTGCATATTTTCTTGTTCGGGAAATCTGAATTTATGTTCCCACAGTCGTTCGATGCCATAGTGGCTAGCATAAAAAACCGGTATTTGCATTGGAAATGCGTTTATAAATAATTGTTGTCCCAACAGTTCGTACCTGAAAACAATCAAAAAATGTGTATTTCATTATTTCATGATATAGGTCAGTGCTTCCCAAATTGGGGGTCGCAAGATTTCTCGCGGGGGCCGCGAAAATATTCAGTACAAAGTACAAATATTCATTTGTGAATATTTTCCACATTGTTTATTTATGATGCATATATTTGGAATGTATATATTTAAGTCTGTTAAAAAAAATGTTATAAGCAAGTTTTTATGATTTTGTGCTGAATATATATGTGTATTATAATTGTAATAATTATTGCCAAATAAATCTTTAACTATAAAAAAAAAATGTGGGGGGGAATTAATTATTTCAGATTTAGGGGGCCGTGACATGAAAGTAATTGGAGAGCACTGATATAGGTAATATATGAGAGTTGGAGGTAGATACTTTATATATTCAAATTATTTTATAGTTATGCAATTTATTTTAAATTAATGATAGTTAAATTATCATTGGCTGTTGTATATTTTCAATTGTTTTTAATAAAGAGGAAAAATGCCATTATTAATTAATATGGTATCATATAAGATATATACAATATCACTATGTACTATATTTGATAAGAGTGTCTTGAGACTTTTTGTTGTAATTATCTGAAACTTAGGTTTCCACGTACGTGATTGTACTGAAATTTAAATAACAAAACAATTAGAAAAAAAAATTTGGTGGAGCAATTATGTTTGCCCGAGAAAAATATTCGGAGACGCATTGTGAAGTAAAAGTTTTACGAAGGCACTGCAACTGGTTTTTAGTCGCATTTAACGCTTCGCTCGCCCCAACGCCCAATGGCAGTGATTGATGCACTGTCCTACGTAATTAGATATGCGTTGAATTTAGTATTAAGCGCAATGACTTTTGTTTGTATTTGCACCGAAATGATCTCTAACTTGTAGGATGGACCCATTAAGCGCCGTCACTTAATAACGCTTGGAAATAAACAGTTTAATTATGTTTTATATCAATTTTCATTAAAAATTACGTTGCTTGTCAAATCTCCGGAAATAATCAAAAATGCATTGTATGAATGCAAGAAGTAAATTTAATATGGTGAAATAATGATGTTAAAATAATACCTTTTTGATGTGAGAACTTTTTTTTATTTCACTTTTAAACTAAGCGAAAATTTAAATAAAATCGATTTGAATATTTATCATTGTTTACTCAGTTCAACTTAAAAAAAAGCTCTATCGTAAAATAAACATAAACAGATTTACTATATAATGGTTAAATGTCCCTCTGTACAGTATACGTTTTTAGATACAAGTGCAATTACTTATTATTTTTCTAATAATTAAAGCAGGACTCGTAAATTAGGTTTTTTAGGTTTTATAAATGAAATAAATATGTGCTACGGACTATAAGACCAGTTGTTGATAAATATATCGATACATTGGAAATAGAGGTACATTGGTAGAATTTGTGAAATAGTATTTTTTTACTAGCTGGAGCTGAATAAAAACGTACAAATTTTATCACCTATGAAATATATTCTATATTACTCATATCATCCATTAAGCTACTTTAAACACTACTTCATTTAAAGGATCTATTTGTTTTTCAGAAACGTGCTTAAGTTTATTTAATTCGGTAAGCTATAAATAACAGTGTTGATTGAATCGAGAAGGTACAATAGATGTCTGATTGTATTATATTTTTAATTTATATAATAAAAATTCTATTTGTCACCAGCGCTTTAATATATTGTACTGTAAGAACGATATACCCCTTTATATAGTGAATCGGCAAGAATTCCTAATACCATAGCATTTGGAGTCAGTACAGACGTGTACAAAAGGATTTAGCATGCGATATGAATAGTTCTGCATAGTATTCAGTCAGTGATCCTTAGTTATTGCCAAAACGACAGTCGAATGCAAGTCTTGACAACACACTACCAACTGAATTGCACAATAATAGATATGGAAAATGTACTACCGAGAACATCAGCTTTGTGCAAGCTATTTTAATAATGGACACAATCCTAAAGTATTTGCATCGTTGAGTTGAATGATTATGTTACTTAAGTGTGATTTCATTAATCAAATGGAGATTCACATGCAAATTTCTTTGTGATAATATGATAAGCTAGGAGAAAATACTGATAAATTTTCTGGAAATGAATATTTTTTTCTGCATAAAAATTTTTTTTGAGTATGTGCATTTCGATTAAATATAATAATATGTTATTGTTGTTAATTATAAAAGGCATAATTTTTAGGATAAATTTGATGAAATATTTGATCGCTGTTAATTCAAAAGTTTATTCAACGTTTAATTAAAAATATCATTAAATTTAAGACTGTGTTCTTTCGTATTCAGACATATATTGCGTTATTGTATTTTGTGTAACAAATGATGCAAAAAATCTTAGTAATTTGGGATGAGAAAATTTAATTTTATCATAATTTTCTAATACCTTACTCTTAACATAGCGAGTTAAATTAACATTCAATGTGTTTTTTTTTCGATTTTTAACACTTTTTAATAGTGGTGAATCCCATACTAATTTTTAATAAGATTATTGTCTCAACACATTGTAAAATATAAATTGTTTGGTAAATAAAATGTATATATTCTAGAGGTACAAAGTTACAAAAGTATGAAACGAAATAAACAATATGAGACCGACATAAATTACTTTAATATGGAAAAGTATTATATTTACTTTTTAGTATTGTTTAACTTGCATGGTTTCGAGCTGAAAATAGTTTCCATTATTGAACATGTAAGGCTTAAGTAAACAAAACATGTATTAGTAATCATGCGGTAATTGATTTTTCAAACATCAACAATGCTTATAGGTGAATATTCAGTATGTAGTTTCTTCATTAAACGTTTTATACAAGAAATGTCAATTTGCGACGAGTAACTTTATATTATAAAAGACATAAAGGATTATCGCATATTTTGTATAGTTTTAATTATTAACTTTTTGAAATTGTAGTGTTCAAATAATTAAATACATAAATTTCACTAAAACATAACATAATCCACCCGTTCCGTATCTAGGCAATGTACTTGTAAAATAAATATGTTTTCATAAACTTTTATATATCTTTTCCCATTATCTTTGATTCTTAACTTTAGTACAATCAAACTTATTTTGCTATTTCTATAGTACGAAGTCAGAGTTGTAGCTTTTGTTTATCTTATGCTATATTTTATAATATATCTGAATCATACTGAACATTCTAAAAGACTTCGTAATTTTGTAGTACCTTCTAATTGAGTTAGCTTACTAATCTATCAATTTATAATTATTTAATGGATATTTTATGGTTACTGGTGTTTATGAATGTTAGTATTTTAGTATCGTCAATGTAGGGAAATTCAAACCAGTCATTTAAGTTTGCTCGTCTGGTCTGTAAAGCTTTAGTTGTTATAGGTAGCTTATGTTATAGCGTACTTTAAAACCAAACAATGCTTTTGGCATATTGCCACGTTAACAACAATATACACGTACGTATAATATATTATAACTCTCCACAATACTTACATAATATATTTTACAGCGGCGGAGCTGAGTTTTATAAAAATATTTAAAATCTGCTATTTAATAAAATCGGTGTTACATCGAGGGAGGATTGATTGAAAATATATACATATGTATTCACTTTATCTTTGTTTAGTTTTAAATTTAGAGTATTCATTATTGGGATAAGCAAAATGTCGTGCGTAATATATGCATAAACACATATAGTATTTTTCGAAAACATACTTTACTTGTATGCGATTGAAAAGTGTATAAAAAAACCGTGCTTTATATTGTTGCCCTTTCATTCCCGTGAAATTCATAACACTTTTCTTGTATTTCTTTTAGCATGTTTGCTCATAAAGTGGAGCATATGGATCTACATAATGTAAACTCGTCTTAACAAATTATTTTTCACGAGAATTGTTTGTTAGACAATTGCTCAGCTCAATGGGGATCCAGTCCTGCATTTTTAGATTTTTTAAATCTGATAGATAAGGAATCAAACCTGCATTCCCCGGACTATTAGGTATGCACGCTATCAACTACAATAACCGCAGAGACAGTATTTTATGATCCTCTCACGATATAGCAAATGGTGATATTTTGTGAGGATTGGTTATCTAAAAATGTTTGTTTTAGATGTAAATTGGCAACTTCGTTGACAATTCAACATATTTAAATATTTCAAAGGTTTATTAGAGTTGAGATAAAATGTTTACCTTTATCGGCAAAAATTTGAAATTGAACATACACTAGGTATATTTTCAGTAATGAGGAAACTTAATATCTCAATAATTTCTTTGTACTAGCAGCAGTCAAAAACTATAATATTCCTATCGCTACTGTTAAATGTTTATTTGAATCACAATACCGCAATGTTGTTCAAACGACGAAAATAAGTTTGGCGTATGGCCATTCTCGTGTAAGCTCCATAATATAGCGACCGTCCACGCGGGCAATTAGTGGAAACCGCGTACCCTCTTACTTGCTATCAAAATAAAAATCAGAATTTAACACAACAAAATCCATGAATTGTATAAATTATAAAACAGCTAGCATTTTTATATATTTCCGAAACACGGTGTAATACTTCAAAAATGTAAATAAATCATTTATTCATTCATTTGCCCAAATTAAATTTATTAACTGGTTTTGAATTGTCATTGCGCTATGAATAAATATATTTTATCATATTTATAAAATATTCCTAATGAATAACTAATGGAATTCACATATTTTTACTTTTTATATGTATTGGTATAGACATACCGTAAATATATTGTTTATATATATATATATATTTTTTATACCATGTTCGCTCCCAACGTGGAGCATATGGAT
>JAGVSQ010015445.1:0-10145 GCA_022683975.1 Rhyacophila evoluta
GTCGCTAACAGTGATCTCACATATGGAAGTTTACCAGTCTTAAATAATTTATAATCTACTTTTAGTTTTTATAGTTTTAAGCTATTATAAGAATTAATCATTTCAAAACTATTTTTAATAATACTCTCCACATAAATATAAAAGATTAATAGTAAAAAATCAATATTTAACAAACCAAATTCGTATATCCCTCATAACCGAGAGGTTAGCGTGCGCATTACACGCTGATATTGGTCAAATTGGCAGAATCCTTGATGAAACGACTTATAAGGCGAAATAATGCATCGCCATTTACATATTCTTCGTCTGCTTAAAAATAAAATGGATAATTTTAAATAATAAATAAATATAAGAATTGAGAGAATTTGTATTTATTGACAGCTAATTAAGATATTTTAAGTGTTTACGTTTTGAGTTGGAGAAATTTTTGCGATACATAATACAATTTTCTACTTTTTTTGATAGCCATTATGTATACAATTTAATATACAAACTTTCTATCAAAAGAACGAATGCTACAAATGTCAAATTATTATCTTAAAAATTGAAAAGTAGCGTAGTTGGCAGCGTGTGCGCCTAGCAATTAGGGGAATGCGGGTTCAATTTTTCATGTCAGATTTTTTAAATTTAAAAATGCAGGACTGGATTGATTGAACAATTCTTTGAAAGTTCTCATGAAAAATAATCTGTTAAGACGTTTGACAATTTGAGAGCAAGCACGGTATGGTATGGTAAAATTAAAAAAAGACAGCCTGTAAAATTTGCGACCATGAAAAAGCACTTCTCCACATCAATTTGATTTGTTTTACTTAAATAACTTTTTAAATGAATATGAAATTGGATAAATAAAATACCAATTTTAGTCTCCGTGCACTTCAAGCTTACATCTATATAATATTTTTTCTTTGGCTCAAAACCATTCAAAATTCGTTTTCATGCCCCCTTGTAAAATTTGTTCTGTGTAAGTTATGTCCTCTTTTCTTTCCACAGTCGATGTGTGATTTTTTTATATTGGTATTAAATTATTATAACGAGTTTTACATGAATGCGTCTGAAACACAAAGTTCCCACAAAATGCAGCTGAATTGCATTCGTCTTTTATGGTTGCATTATTTTTCCCTCCAACGAGCGTTCTGCGCAAATTAAAACCGCCATATTCCTAGAATTCTTTTCATTGCTTACGGTCAAAAGGCGAACGGTAAAGGTTTTCGGACAGTACATTCTGACATATTTCGTGTGCGGAGAATTTATTTATTTCAACAATCCGCAATCATATTTTTCTGGAAAAATAAAGCCAAACCCAAAGATTCAACATTAGAAATAAATGATTACAGAAATTCTTTATTTATGTCACAAATCTTAAATAGTTATGGCTTTATAGTAGGAAGTATTTGATAAAATGATTTTTTTATGCTATAAGCAAAAGCAAAAAATTTACTGCGGACAAAAAATGACTTGCAAAAATGATTTTATTCTCTACTCTTCTTGGTGTATTATTTATTATACACCAAGAAGTAAGATTAATAAGTAAATAATCTACAGAAGTAAGTGAAAAAATATTTGTCGTTGGTCTGTAAAAGTATATATGGTATACAATATTTTTTTTTATATGAATTAAGCAAATATAATGAACTATCATAGATCAAAACTTCAGTTAATATTTGATGAAAACTATACATATCAAAAAAAAAGTATTAACGAAATTGGCATTAATTCTTTGAGTAGTATGGATGTCCTTGCGCCTTATAGCCGTGTTTTTAAAGCCATTTTTGTATTTTTAAATACAATGCTATTATTTTTTAAAGTAAAAATATAAGATAAAATTATCAATAATATGTAAATTTAATTATAATCATATCATATATTTTAAGATTAAAAACAAATACGTAACAATTACGAAAAAAAGAGGAAGTAATAACGTAACAATTTACGTTTCATAAACTTACATATTTACGGATTTGACGGTATTGTATAAAAATCAAAAGATAGTATGAAAAAAGTATGGACAAGTATGTAGAGTATATTAAAGTACTAATTAAAAATCTTTCGGAGACAAATGGTGTACGTATTGCATAAAAACTTCCTTTGGGAAATAACGTCGGCAGGCTGTTAGCTCTTGAGCACAGGTCGTTGAATTTGCAAACAATGAATGCGTTTGCACCTTTAAGCTTTTCAAAAACTATTATTACGAACCTACTCATTAACTTTTCTAAAAGTTGAAATGTGCTTATCAGCTCTCTAACTAATGAAACATGGTTTATATAACTAAACTATAATTAATAAAATGAATATCAGACATATTTAGCCATATCAGTAATTATTGCGTATAAAGCTCATGTCAATATAAATAAAAAATCAGACATAAATAACTTCAAAGAAAAGCTCAGGTCTGAGAGTATTGGTGATTATTAAAGATGCTTTTACAAATACAAAATTATGCATTTTGATAATGATGATGTTTCATAATATTTTATTTTCCAATAATAAAGTTTTGTATATGGCTACAGTCAATTTCCTAATTATTTGTTTTTACGTAATTTTAATTAATAATTAACAGAAGTGTTGTTTTGATAATGTTTAATTTATTAAAATATCATTTATATATTGCAGGCTATTTTTTCATTATATGTATTATTATTTGCATTATAATATATTGCACTCTATACATGCGTTTCGATACATTTGAATAGTTTTATGGCCAAATTAATTGTTTGATATTATTATAGTAGCGTGAATATATTTTGTTTAAAAAAAATGCTTTTTTGCGAGGATTGGTTGTTAATATTATTTTTTCATTTTCACACTGTATTTAGTTGAAAATGGAGAATATGGATTTCACATTGTGAAAATGTCCGCTTCCAAAGCGAAGTTTTATCTGTAATATATCGATCTGCATAATATGAATACATCAACAGATTCTTTTTCAATATAATTGGCCGCCGACAAATTGCCTAACGTAATAATCATCCGGTCCTGATTTTTTAGGTTTTTAAAAATTTGGTAGATGTGGCAATCAATGTTGCATTTCTCAGATGTTAGAGCACGCACGGTAACCTTTAAGTTGTTAGAAAGGGAATCTAGAATACAAAAATTGAAAAAAAAACCAATCATAAAATTGATCTATTTAAATGTAATATAATATAAAAATTAATATCTTTATATATATTCAGGTGCGTGAAAAGTGCATTGGTAAACTTTAAAATATGTTAACAAAAAGAACAATACCAAGGAAGAAATAATACCAATTAGGTATTTAGAGGGAGACAAAAATATCTAGACATTTTTCTTTCTTGCAATCTGTTTCAAGATCACATTGTTTAAGGTTATCAAAATGTTTAACATTTATTTTAATAAAAACCTTCTAAAACTACGATAAACTTAGATAAACACACGGGAAAAATATTATTCATACCACTTCAATAGTTGAAAATGCGGAAACGAATATATTTTAATGAAAATGACTGTAACTTTTTAGCTAAACATACAAACGTAAGTTTGTGAAAATTACTGAAACTGTGATAAATTAACAGCTTATTCATATCCATGCTGGTTTAATAAATATTTACAGAGGACCGTGTGATTAAAATTAATTGTATTCATGTCCTTAATGAATTCAAATTGACTGATTTGATAGTGCATTCATGTTTGTTTAGATGTAAAGTTACTCTATGAACACAATATTAAACTTTGAATTGAATCATCTAAAATACCCTTGTGGTTTTCGTAGCTAGAAAGTTAATTTTCAACACAAGCCACTTTGAAATTCCCGAGAATTATTATTGTTCCTTGTGATTTTTAAATTAAATATTTTTCTATTTTGTTTTCAATCATGGTTATTTATTATTCATTTAATTTAGAGTATGTTATCGTTTCATTTTACGATGGGCTTTTATTTTAAATCTCTACCTAAAGTTTTATTTCTATAAATGAAAGTTGAAATTGGAAAAGATTTTCATTTGTTTTATAAATTAATACAAGGTTAACTAAATAATCAAATTTTAAGTATGTTTGGTACCTTTCTGTTGTCAAAGATCTTTTATTCATAAAATAACAAAAGATTCAGATTAACCGCTGCCTAACCTAACCTATGATATCGGCGATAATTATTTTAAAAATACAATTTGTCTTATTTAAAAACATCAAATATATTGCGGTAGTAACGCCTACTAGATTCAAAAGTTATTTTCCTTTAAACATAATACAATGTTTATGTTATTAAGTGGCCGTGACCATCTATTTATTAAAATTTCATCTTTCAATCTATCCCGTTATGCATTTTTTATATTAAAAAAACATCTTTTGTAGCCCAGCAGGTAAGCGCATACATTTTAGTATGGAAGGTGTGATTCAACACCATCCACACCGAAATATATGCGTTTATCTCTTGCTCACCAGAAGATTACTTTCTTCATATTCGCTCCCAAAGTGGAGCATGCGTAGATGTACGTCTATACTCCTCAACAGGTCACGCTGCCTTTTTTCTTATACCCTAATATAATACCAAAATATCTCTCCAAAATTTACTCAACAAGACAGATGCAAAACTTTACTGCTTTTTATTTGAATTGAGTCAACGATACGTCAATATCCTTCTTAAATCTTTATAGTTTTTTTTTTCTACAGCAATAAAAATATTAACACTGTAGAGCCATTACATATTGAGTCAAGTACATTAATGTGGATCAGAAAATTTATTTTCACTCTCCTGAAAATGGCCGACTTTAACAGAAATGGCAGTATATTTTTGAGAGTGCAATATATTTTTTTTATACCATGTTTGCTCACAACATGGAGCGTATGAATTTACACAGTGTGAAGATATCCACTCCGGAAATAGAGTATATGAATCTTCGCAATGTGAAGACGTCTTATCAGATTATTTTTTATGAAAATTGTTTGTCATACAATTACTCAACCCAATAGGCATCATATCATGCATTTTTAGATTATTTATATCTGACAGATGGGGAATCGAACAAGCATCCCCCGAAATACTAGGCGCGCACGTTTTCAATTACACTACCAGGGAGGCAATAACTACCGGAGGACTATAAAAACTAAAAATATTTACAGTAATTCAAAACCAATTAATAATATAATACTATGATTATCACTTCACTGTCCAAGTAATAATAAATTTTGCTAATCATGTACAACAAATATTGATGATTTTTGATAAAAATTAGCGATTTACTTAGAAAGTATTTCAAACCATCAATCTGTGTCGTTTATTAATTTTCAAAATTCCGCCTGCATTCCAAAATTTTTGAATTTTGTTTCACTTAGAGATGTTCTTATGATTAGTTAAATTTTACACTTTTTTAGTATGATTTTGCATATATGTCTAATTTGAATTATTATTTCAGAACCTATTTAAAATATATCATATATTTTCACGTAAGTAACAACATGATTTATTAATTCAAACGTTGAATATAATGTATGTGCAAATACCCAAATACACCCCAAAAACTATTTGGATTTTGATACCGGAAATACTCGTTAGCATAGAGAAATCCATTTATTTCTCTCGGTTTCCCTTACGTATGCACGTCAAGCCTATTTCCCACATAATTTGATTTGAAAGTAAAGGTTTCATCAATTATATCAGAGAAGACGTGAAGGTGAACTAACTACAGTGGTAAATTCCCTAATATGTGAATAAATTTAGATCTTAAGTTTCTACACACTTATGCTACCGCTATGTCTTGTTTCTAAACTTCAAATACCTTCCGACAGTGGCGTCTCCATATTTAATAATTATTAAAATAATATATACTATTATATTATTGTCAATTATGTTGCCGAAAGTTTACCGTGAACGCCTTGCATCAGGAAAATGTGAGGTTGATTCGCATATATGCTGAATTAAAAAAATCTGGCGATACTGAACTGGTCGAGTAATTATTTGGAAACTAACTCTCGTTAAAAATAATCTTAGTAGATATATTTGCGAACCGGACATCTCCACTCTGCGTAGATCCGTATGCTCCACAGAGAAATAAATATACAGTAATTATCATTGATGTTACTAAATCTGTATACATTTTTCGAGTCCTCTGCAAATGTGATCGTTTGTAAATGAACCGCTGTAATTTAAAACTTTTTTTGACAGACTTGCGATGTTTGTTTGTAATCCACCTTCAAACATATTATATATCAAGCCAGTATTTTTCTCTAGTAAGATTTATACTAATAACCAAAACACGCAAACGTACACGCTTTAACACCAAGATAAACATTTTAGCTCATAAACAAGTTGTTATAAATACTCAAAAATAAATAAATCACCTTGATAATACATAAAATATTCATCGAAATCTCTCTTTTTGAAAATGCGCAATATCTACAAAGATACCTAAAGACAAATAATTTATTAATATTCCAAAGTTATTATAAGGTTAAAGATATTTGTACAGTATACATGTAGGAGTTATGCTGGGTTTATCATATTTCAACGTTCAATTTCAACGAAACCCCATTCCAAGCTGTGGTGCTAATAAAAAATAAATAAATTATTTCTGTATTTCACCATTGTTATTAATTTTAAATAAATATTACACTGACCAAACAAATCTTAAAGGAGTTCGTGTGTACATAATAGTTCTGTTATTAAAATCCACATTTCATTATTCTTAAACGTAAGTCATCTGAAAATCCTGAAAATCTTTTTAAAACATAGCTTAATACAATATATGCATTTATGTTAAATGCATAATGCTTATAAAATTAAACATCGTATTGCGTATGTTCTTGAAAATAAAATATACGTATAAATTTGGGCTGAGGATAAAGGAAGTTATTTTACTAGAATATGTATTTATAACTAATCCATATGGGTGGCATACTGTCAAACGATATAAGTTCTAGCTGATATAGACATTATGACTTAAGACCCAACATTAGATACATTAATAGCTAAAATACCCTTATGTATTTACCCAGATGTATTTAAATGAAATTTGTTTTTCATTTAGTAAACATCTTAGTCGATTAGACAAACAAATCCTAAAACGACGATAAGTCAATTCTTGATATAAATACACGGCTATAGAAAGTATAAACGGCTTACCAAAAAGCTTAACTGAGAAATAACAAATTACAAATATATATTAATGATTAGAATTATAGTAGTGTACCATCAATTAACTTGATGATTTATTTAGTATCATTTTTATGTTTTCTACTTTTTGTAATAAATACCGAAAAAAGCTTGTGTATTTTTTTAATTACTGCACAATAGTCTCTAATAAAATTGTGGACCATAATATATATTTAGTATTGTCGAAAGAATGGTAAACATATAAGAAAAAATGAGCCGATTCTAACACGAATCTTGTTACCTGACACAAGGATTAAGACGAATGAGTAAAGCTTTTTCCAAGATTTATTTACCAAGGTTATATGTCACGACTCCTAGATACGGACACTACAATACTGAATAGAGATTTTATTATAAGAAATTTGGAGATTAATAGAATTCCATTTAACGTGAAACTGGGTCAACCCTGTTACAGTATCACATATTTTCTCTTCCTGTATATTTTCACTTAAGAATGATGTCGAGTTTTCTTCATATAAAAATATCAAATATCAATCAATCATTTTGTATAAGAAAAATGATATCATTTGTAAAGTATTTTATCAATTTGATTAACCAGCGATACTAAATAGCAGCCGCCTCCGATCTTTTCGTCCCAAACTTCCAGTAACTCGTATTTTTTTTCGTCTTCTTCTTCCAATGTATTTGCTCCCTCAATAGAGCATATCAATAAAGTGCAAATTTGGTGATTCTACTTTTAGCCAAGAATAATTTGATAGTACTATCTTGCTGTACCATTTTATATGCACGCCTTGTATTAATTTGACAATTCAAAGTTGTTTAAATTTATCGTTAAAATGACCTAACTTCATTCAGATCTGAGACCTACACAGAAAAATATACAACTATGCTATTTGGTGTTCAGATATGTCAAAAATATGTCGTTTTTAATTAGTTTTACAAATAAATCGTTTGAAATATATTTTTTTTATCAAAATAATTGCAAAAAAATATATATATAAAAATAACCGGTTTTTACAATCTCTTGCAAACTTTTCAAAAATGAACGTACAAAATTTGCACTTTAAGCCATTGGTGTGGCTCTTTTAGGTTAATTTAGTATTTTGATATAAAATACAGTCAATTAAGTGATATATTAATTAATTATCGAAAAACAATTAAAGATTTCGGTCTGGATATCCACTGTATTGAAAATTACGTAAAAATTAATTCTTGTCAAAAATCTGTCGAGATAAGTCGTCGCATTATGGAAATCTATATAATCCATTTCTTTATCGTTAATAAAAAATAGATATTCAATTTTTATGTATGATACATTATAATATAATACTAAAATATGAGAACTTAAAAACTAGGTGAAACGATATTATTTAATAATAAGTATCTCGTTAGGTAATTTTAGTTTAAAACTATCTCTCATATTTTTTTTATAATTTGAGGATTAATACTATACAGTAACTTAAAAATATCGAGTATTCTATTTCAATATGTGAGGGATATTGATAAAATATTTCTAGTAAACAGTAAATCATATCCTTATCGTTTTTATAGACGTGAATTTAAAACTAAATATGAAAATAAAATAAGAATACTACAATTTATTTTTGTTAATATTTTAAATCAAGAAAATAATATCATTAAATTACAAACACGTTATAAATGTGACAATATAGTTAGCTGAGGTTTTTATGTTCATTATATTATTATTATTTCTAATCTGCTTTGTGAATATAATATTTGAGACAGTTATTTAATTAATAATCGTTAAAAAATGTCATTGGAGGATTTTAAAATTTTCGTCATATAAAAATATGTTTATCTGAGAAACAAGAAAAAACGGAAAATTAAATATTTCGGATATCTTTAATAATACAAATATTTTAGGTGCGCGTCACTGAAGCTTTCAGAGTGTATAAGCGTACATTTAAGTGATTCACTATGATGTGTAATAGTTGTTTATCTATTAAATACCGACTTATTATACAAGTAATTGGATTCCTTTAAAATTAAGCAGAATTTACATTAAAAATCCGTATTATAATGCACGAAAATTTGTAATTCATATATATATTAATATTAACTTTTGAAATGGGTAGACTTTAATTAGATAATTGACTTAGAACTGTGAAATATTCATACAAAAATGTTATTCTAGAAGTTAAAATTCCTGCATAATTTTATGATATGTAGCTAAATTGGTAAAAGTGTAGGCTTATAATCGATTGATTTTTTATGTTAGCGGTAAGCTCTAGTCCAGTAACTGTATACAAAATATCAAATTTGAGGTCCTTACAGATTTTGCATTGAAATTTTTTCTATTGAAGCTTGAAAAATGAAAAATTAATTACGAAAGGTGAGAACTGTTCAATAGAAATTGATTTTAAAATCTAATCTATTTGACAACGAATCCATGTTGATTTATATTACATTATTTGGAACTAGTATTATTTTTATAAATACACTCGGACCTCGTATAACACGGGCATACGATTACAAAAACACGTCGTGTAGGTACAAATCCGTGTTATACGAAGTTTGAAGTTCATACACAGTTCAAAAAAATATCGAAGTTCAATTATATAATATCATGAACGATATAAAAAAATGTACGTTTACATATCAATTTAAATAAAATAATACAGATCTCTCATCATGACTATTACTTACAATCCTATTTATTCGACTCCTTTTCAAGATGGGATGTAAGTTTTCATCATCAGAAGACTCTTTAGATCTCCTTTTTGAAAGAATATTTGGATTTAACTTTTCAAAACTCATGGCATCTTGGTATCTAAATAGGTTCATCTAACATTTTGGATAGTTTTTTATTGTTGGTAAAAGCGCGGTCCTTCAATACTTTTTCGATATCTTGAATATCCAAGTCATTCGATTCTTTTCCACTAATACCATGATAAATATTGATTATCTTTTCGTATTCATTTTCTATTTTTATATATAATGATGATGACAATATTTTCTTCATTGACTACTTATGGCCAAATTTTTTACCACCAAGCATTTAATGTGGATTTTATTAATTAATATTTTCGACTGATGGTGCTTGATGGAAATTGATTTTAAA
>JAGVSQ010015449.1:0-10143 GCA_022683975.1 Rhyacophila evoluta
GGCTCGTTCGTCAATTTCCCCCCATGTCAGGTCGGACATCCATTTCGGCCTCTGAGTCCCTCTGACTCCGAGGATTTCGCGAGCAGACGATGATATTGCACTCTTATCAGTTTCAATATCAGTTTGGTTAAATAAAACAACAGCTTAAGTCTTCGTGCGCTTTAAGGTCGAGTCTATTTAATATTTGGACTGTGACCTAAATTCATTATGTAGAGTTTTTTTTTGTGTCTCCTGTAAAATTGTTATGTGTGGGTTACATCATTTTTACCTCCCACTGTCGAAATATAATAATATTTAACGTAGTTTTTTAAAGCTACATGTACGCATTAAATCGCAGAAATTACTAATACATTTATTCATGCCCAACAACACACTGATTTACATAATTGGCAGTTCGCGCGCTTCGATTCAACATATGCTGAAATTATTTGTGTGATTTTCTGACATTGTAACAGTTATAAGTTATAACACTGCATGTTATCGGGTTATTAAGGTATTAAACACAAATTCCTCTTCGTAATATGCTAATAATACTTGTACTATTTAAGATTTAAGTCAACACAGAAATACCGTACTAATCAAAACGGTTCGATTTAGAATATATCGAGCACTTGGAAAATAATTATTGTAATAAGCATTATTATCCGGTCTACCTCTTAAATTCAATTTCTTATTTTTGATTATTTGATAAAACTCCTTCAGCCACTTTAGATTCAATGACACTGTGTCTTACCCAAACACCTCAGTTTTACTTTCATAGTCCTCATTTGAATTTAAATAAAAATCGGAATAAATAACTAACTAGTTCACTGATAAACTGGCAGTTAATGTTAGTGGGGAACATCTATAAATATCAACATAAGTATTATTTCAAAATAAAGGAATAATTTAATTGAGTAGATGTCCTTTAATATCCGTTATATAAAAATCGTTTTCCTGAATGCATTTTTTACTAAAAAAATGAACGGTATAATAAAAGGCCAATAAAATTTCAAGAAAACAATTAAATTTTATTTAAAACTTTGAAGTGTGTTTTTCCTTTATAATGAACTATTTAAAATACATATCTAAACCAAAATTTCATTTGCTGTATCGCTTTCAGTCACGATACTATACGGATGTTCACATTCATTTACTTCTAACCATTGTAACTATTGTCTCCAATGTTTGCACATTTACGTTAATTTTGTCCATTGTATCGAGTTCTATTCTATCGAGCTTCTACTCTACTATATTTCAGAACATCAATCTAAGGAGGTCTTTATACTCCATATTTGAAATGGACAAGGTAAAAACTATTGTTTTATTATTTGATTTGTTGATAAAAAATGCCTTGATTGGTTGGATGTTTTTCACTCTCAAAAATTTGCCTGACTGACGTTATTGTTTAATTTTATTATTTGACGCATAAGAAAGATCATAAAAACTTTTTAATGATAAACTATTCGTCAATTAAAAAGCTACATATCGTCGCCAATATTGCAGGAACACGTAACTTGAGTCGTTGGTTTAAGTAACTTTGTAAAGTGTAGTTTTATTACTTGCAATCTTTCGTATAATTGGTATATTTTTACATTAACGCATACTTTATACACGTTTTATAAACATAAGTGTTAGTAAAAAAAATTGCTAGCGATACGAGAGATTGAAAAAAAAGCTATACTGTTTGTGAAAATGTTTTAAACCAATTAATCAAGTTACGTGTTCCTGCGATATTGGCGACGACTGAAAAAATCTGAAAAGAAGAAAAATGTTGATAAACTAATTTGAATATCTGTGTTTGAAAACGAATGCATAGAATGAACTTAACTGTAGAGCAGAAGTTGAAAAGTACACATTTTTTTCCAAATTGTAGTTCGATCTAAAAAATGAAACTAAAGAATGACAGGGCTTGATTTGGGTTATACATAATACAATCGGAAGAATGTGGAATAAGTAATACAATAATACATCCTACTTAAGATATGAAACATGAAAATTGAGCGAAACGTTGAAAGTTATTTCGTTTATCTGAAAGCTTAATCCGCCAAACCGTGAGTTATATATAAGCTTCGATATGTATAGCCGTCATAAAATTTATTAAGAATGGACAGACCAAAACAAAATAAACTTGGATGAGATTAGTAATATCACAAAAATGTTTTCTTATTAAGGCGACGGTGGCGGTGGCAGGGAGGTTTCGTAAATAGTAGTCTTTGTGTTTCCTTGGAGGAAAGGTTTTATAGGGTGATTTGTTTTCTCGGATCTGTTGCTTCTGGAAATGTGATTCAGTAGAAACAAAGCTCTGGCCTAGGATAAGCTTAATTTAAAATATTTTTCATATTATTCAACAGCGTCTCATTCTTGTACATATTTACCTTTGAAACGAGTCAATATATTTTTTCACTTTGATGCCTTAAGCGCAAATTTCATGGGTTCGTTTTTTCGAAAATTTTACATGAGAGTGTAAAAACTGATTATTTTGATATGTGTTTTTGAGATTATTTTAACAGTTGGACTACCGTGGACTATATGAGTCTTGACAGAATATTGGTTGGTGACCAACGACTCATATTTAAGTCTTCCGCCAAACGTTTATTTTATATGATATTTATCTGAGTTTCGATTTAACTTAATTGTGAATGTTAACGAGAGACGGTAAAATATTATTTCAGCTTTTTGCGCATTTTCTCGCGAATTTCGCCGGTTACCGTGGAAAATTCAGCAAAAAATTGCGGGCGTTAAGCTGTTTAATATAAAAACATAGATTTTGTAAATGAAAAACTTTTATAAATCTGAATAAAAAATAGCAAGATTATATATTTTACAGTGTACGTCTCAGGTGTTTATTCAAATTTGTTTTGTTGATGAAATTAAAAGGATTTGAATGATTTGCAGATGGTGATGCCGTTTCATGATAAATTTTTGCTTGGCAAATCCTTTATAACTTTTCATTTAAAGTATGATAGCAATACGTGTGAACGTGATCGGCTTGCTGCAAATATTGTAGAAGAATAATGTTCATAAATAAAATAGACTATTGTCCATCACTGACTCAGTCCGTCAACGCAAATGTATTGCAAGTGGCTGGAGACAGATGTCGCCAAAGGGACGCGGGGAAAGAGACGTGATGACACGGCCTACATTATCACAAGACAAGAGAGGTGGACATAGAGGGAAGAGGGAATAAGGAGAGGGGGTCGCTAATATCGCTCGCCATCTTGCCCTGGAAGGATGAAGTGATAATGAAAATATCCTATTCATTTTGTCAGACAACATCTGGTTATAAAATTCCAGAATAATAAATGAGTCTCACAAAATACAGAGACCTGTGGAAATATATTTTTGTGTAATCGAAATTGATTATCCGCCTCGTTAGACGAGAGAATTCAAGATGTAAATTTATTCCCAAATTATATTATATCTCAGGAAAAATGGCGCGGGAAAATGCGTTTTTCGCGTAATAACTTTCCGGATGTTTGTCTACAGTGGCTGCAGGTGGCGATAAGGTATTATTTTATGAAATTATAAAATAAGTATCCCCATAAAAAGCGTTAATATTTTATGAAAAATAACGTCAAGATCTACACTATAAAATCCTCTCATTTTCATTTGGAGACTAAATTATTAATCATAAAACAACAACTGTAATTAAAATGACGATATGAAGCTAAAGAAATTTTAAATGAAAAATATGCAGGGTTCTTACATTTGGTCTGAATAAGGCGTATCCGGGAGCTCTGATATTGAGAAGCGACCTACTTTATTCAACAGGAATATTCTGGGAGTAAATATAAGCTAACCCCGAGATACCGTGCGCTCGTATGCTTAAATAAATTGAAAAATATACATTTATTTGAAGAAACTTATTTGGTGAAGAAATTATCAGAAGAAATTATTATTCTTACTATTTGACACCGCAAACCAATTGAAGGCGATGAAATTCACATTTGTGGCAACCAGATCCCAACGATAAGCCCACCAGCTACATCACGATGTAACGATAGATAAAAAAATTATAAAAGTGGCTCACTAAGAGTTCAGTGCCCCAACAGCGGCTGTTTTGTTCATTAATAAAGATTTCCAAGTTAAAATTTGATTCGTCGGTCATGATGATTTTTTTGTGAAAAACGAACAGTATTATTTTAATAATTTCAACACATTGATGCGATGTCAGATATTTCATAATACATTGTAATCGACTGCTTACTATTAACTGATAAATGATAGCCAAATCAGAATGGTGGCTAAACAAAATCAGCTTGGAACCGAAAATAAACTCTGTATTTGAGGTTAGTATTAATTATTAAAAAATATATGTTATAATAATTATATAGATAAATTAAATTATGTGAATGTATGTTCAGTTTGTGGCAGTGCAATGCACAAGACCAAAAGAAGTGAAATTATTTAATGAAAATATTGTTGGCTTCGTAGATAGGCTTTTACTTAGACAGAAGATAAGACGCTATGTTAATTAAGTGAAAAAAGGATACACTTAAATAACCTCTTTTGTGATGAAAATGTCGAGAGAGATTCTTGGAAAATACTAATTATGGAGTAAGTTTATTTCTCGGTTCAGTCGTGCATAAAGTAAAGTATAATCACGATTATATTTCCCTACTTGAGTTAAACTAAAAAACTTCAAGTTTTACGTTAATTTAAAAGTCTCGCAGAAGACGAAAATAGAGCGAGCTTAACAAAACTGAATATCCATTAGTAGACTGCTAGGCAAGGAGGACCGGACCATTCGTTTGAATTAAATTCACGGCCAATGAATAATTTCTGAAAGCTCAGTCGACTCTTGGAAGATTTCCGCACTACTTGTGCTAATTGGAGAGCTTTGAGAATATTGTACTTACATTAAATTTGTTTTGACATCGCTAATTATGAATGAATTGAGATAATTTACCAAGAAAGTTAGTCGATTCAACAAGACATGCGGTCAGTATTCAATACGACAAACTACTTGATATTTGTAAACGTTAATATAATTCGTTATTTGCTATGTTGTTTGGCATCTTCAGTCTACATTTATATACGCTATAAGTATTATATTATATTATAATTGGAAACTGAAAAAGTATGTGTTTAAAATAAATGAAGTAAAAGTTTTGAAGCAGAGCTTTTTGAAAATTTCATGACCTTGAAACACGAGTGAGGATTTTTGTCTCTCATTACATAAGTTTATATAAGTTCATCGCATACCTTTATTTCTTTTTAGCATGTGTTATAGTGGAACCCAAAGTAGAACGATTGCACTATAAACTAGAGTGGACCTTAATCGTAAGATTTAATTGTATGCGTTCAATTATTTGGTTAGGTGAACGTTGTTTGCATTTGCGTTGATGTTTAATTAGTGAAATTTATAATGATAATGAGTATTGAAAAAATCTAGCCAAAATAATATTTATAAAATAATGTCGACGTATAAATACATATATATTTATATATAAAATAAATAAAAAGTAGTAATTTCGAGCGCCATAAGAACAAGAATAATAAGAAACGCGCTTTCGTCAGTGGGTCATTCTTTATTTCAGCGATTCTAAACCTTTTTGGGATGTGGCCCCTTTTTGAGAAAAAAGTCTAGCCTCCCCTGTTTATCTTTAAGGTCTTTGATTGATTAATCAACCTAAAGTACGTCCATAAACTTCAAAATATGAAGCACGTATCAATAAGGTAAAAATGTGATTTTTATAGAATTTGAGAGTGATAGAAATGCACAAAAATGTACCCCCCGCCGCAACAGAAGGTTTTTGAAGCGCACAAATTTGAGCACACCGTGAACAATGCGTTAATTTACGAAAATATTACGGATTTTGTAACCAATCTGTAGATTAAGAGTGTTATAACTGCCTTATCGCTTGCTGTAACTGTGCAGCAAGGTACGCCTGAAATAACGAAAATCAATAATGCGCCTTAATAAATTTAATAATAAAGACATTGAAAGAGTTTTGGACGTTTGTTCTCGAGGCCAAAGAAGGTTAGAACAACCTCTCCCCATCCCATCCCTTATATTATATTATGTTGTAATGGTCGACGTCTAATAGAGTAATTGGTGGATTTTATTGCCTTGATACAGAGGGGTGAATAGATTTGATTTGGTCATGGATAAACAAATTGTATTAATACGAATTGCAGTAATATAAATGTAATTTATTACCAACTGCAGTTTCCTGTTATATAATGATTTCTAATATTAATTGTATTAGAATTAAAAATTCACTATTCAAATTAACAGTTTAGTATTTTTTCTAAATGGAAATAATATATTCATTTTTCTAAATGTAAATAATAAATTTCATGTATTATTATAAAAAGGAAATAAATAATGAAATAGAAAATGGCCTGAATTCCGATTCGTTAAAAATATTGAGCTTTCATATTGGTTATCATTAAAAGCTTATTGATTACGTATTACAGAAAATGAAATATATTTTATTTATAACGGAGGCTTTGTGTTTTAAAGCGAATTTAAATATTTTACTGAGCCATAAAAATTTAACTAAAAATTATTTAAGTAATAAAATATTTAATGTATATACACGTAGAAGATAATATTTAAAAAATGAGAGTTAAATAATTGCAACATAAGTTATGGTTAACATTTGTAAATAAAACTATAAAAATCGGTATTTTTTGTACCACGTAAAACTAAAGCATACGGAGCATACACTGAGATGATGTCCGCTTCGAAATTAGATCTTTGCGTAACGGAGACTTAAAATTATTGTTTATGTGAATAGTTTGTCGGAAAATCGCTCAACCCGATGGAAATCCAGTCCAGTATTTTCGAACTTAAAAATATTAGGCAAATGTGTTGATCGAGCTTGCATTCCTCACTGTGAGACGTACACGTTAACGTTTAGGCTACCAAAGAGACAATTAATGTCTTAAATACCGAATATATATTTGACTTATAATTTAGAAGAATATGATTTGATTTGACATTTTTCATGAAAGATTTGAATTATATCGACTATGAAAAGGAAAACGGACGCAACCCTCAATATTTAAAAATATCTTTTATTCGATAACCAGAATTTATACAATTTAACACACGTTATAATAAAAGAATGTAAGCTGAAAATACTGAAATAATGTCTAAATGCTAAGTTTGGAAGAAGGACGGTCTGTAAAATTTGGAGCCAGAAAAAAAGGCTTCCACCTAATCAATTTTATTGGGTTTCCTTAAATAATTTAATAATTATTTAAGGAAAAACTATCAACTTCAGTAAATAAAACACTAGTTTTAGTGTTCTAACAATTCAAGTTTGTGCCTATGTAATATTTTGATTTTGGCTGAAAATTATTAAATAAACGTTTTTGTGCCTTCTGAAAACTTTATCATGTCACACGTCCTTTTTCCTTTTTCGATATAAGTATGATAATCTTTTATCTTTTCTGATCCTTTCAGCTTGTAAATTTAACTATTCCCTAAAATGTAAAAGCAAACTATATTTTTATTTCACATGTTTTTATGAAAATTCAAAATTAAATATTTTAAACCAAATTTTTTCAGGACAAAATGATCAATTCATTACCTTATTAAACATTTCTTACATAGAAACGTAACATTTAAGCACATAAAGTCTGCCGTATTTCTTGACAAATGAACCATAATTTTCAGAAAATCCCCAATAATTTATGTAACCAACGCAATCCTATTCATCAAAATATATTAAAGGCTTCATCTTGTTGTAAATTCACTTCTCCTAAATTGTAAAATTTCCTGTATTAATTACAGGAAAATATTTATCATTAGCTGTTATTATTACCAGGCTAGATTAAAAGGTCATTAGATTTCACAAGGCATCTATCTATTCCACCGAGAATATTGTTCTAAGGGTCCACTTAATCAGAATTATGTTTTGAATATTCGATGCAACACATTTCTCGAAGAGGTTTGATCTCTAAATAATATATAATCATAGCACAATATCTCAAATCTCTTGTATCGTATCTAGACTATTATCCTAATAATTTATGACGGTCTACAAAATAATCTTCCAGTTACTAATAACTAAGTTTATAACACAATTTAGTTGTAATTTAAACGCTTTAATAATATCCATCTTCTTTATATGACGCCATATTTACTATTTTTATCATTCTCTGGCCAGTACTGCAATCAATTTAATGAAGTCTTCTTCTATTATTTCTTATTTGGCACCGGTGTGAAATAGTTTCATAACTCGGTTACATTTTTAAAACATATTTTTGGCATTCATTAAAGCTTTTTTTTCATCAAGACTTGACATTAATAGAGTGACAGTATGAATTTAGCACAAACTAGCGTAAGCTTCTTGATTTTTATCATCCTCCGACCAATGATTGAAAGAACATCGAGAATTTTGACAGCTTTATCGTAGGGGTACACATCACCAAAGATGGCACTTCGTAAAGCTCGCTCGCTATTTGAATAGAAATAACTGAAGCAATCTTCAATTCCATGTAAAATGTCTAGCACTCTAAATTCTGTTCTTCGAAACTTCTTCGCAAAATATGGTACCCAAGAAAGACCCAAAACAAACGTATTCTAAGCTTTGAGAACAGATGCTCATGACAAATTTTGTGGTTATAGTGCTATGACTTCATTCGTAACGAAAAATATAAGATCAGATCCCGCAGTCACTAATTAGAGACAAAGTGAAGCTGTGACGCTAGACCTAATTCAACAACATAGTACAGATACCTCAAGAGAGTCTTAGGCCGAAGGTATGATAGATGCCACGGCGGTAAATCGACGGCAACAGAGATGCAAAATAGCTATATATAGGTGAGTGAGCAAGTAAGTTAATTGTTGTGACAATAACGTGTTATTGCGCTACCGAACTTATCCAATTGCTCAATCACCTATTTATAGCTATTTTAAAGCTCTGTTGCCGCCGTTGCTCTACTATCGTAGCTGCGCGTTCTTTAAGCCGACTCATTAAACTATACATACGATATATTCAGTAAAGTTATAGGTTGCTGGTAGGACACACTAATACTAAAAAGAGGAAATCTTGGAGGCGCCATGTAATGTACATATGTTCCACTTAGGCAGCGGATATGAAAGAAGAATGAGAAAGATATCAGGGCTTTCAAGCTATAATTGACATTGAACAAAATGAAAGCTGTATATTTTCCTTAGAGTGTACTTTATATGAAAGCTCGCAAAGTCGAAAGCCCTAAGAACATTAAAATGTTACCACATCATAATTATAACGTATAATTCGAAAGAAGCAACGTCGTTTATGTGAAGTGTTCGCTAATTCCGCGAAGGATAACCGCCCTGCCCTGTAGATTGTGCCGTCTCTGTTCCCAAAGTTTGTGAGTTATATTCCAGTTTTTGTCGGAATGAAATGGTTTTCTAGATCGTAACTCATACTTTTAAATATTTGTACACGGAGCAGTGTTACTTAGTTCTCTATTCCTAAATAAAAGAGCACTGGGCGGAAGTTTTAGAAACTTATCCCTTTGTTTGGCGCCATAAAACGTACGCTCCACCTACCAGTGACGTGCGTAAGAAAACTAACAGCGTCTTTAAATCAAATAGTATTATAAGTTCAAAACCATCCCCTTGCAAAGACAATATACATTATAATTTATTTATAAAAGATAATAACTGTATAAATCACACGTAATTAAATAGTTAAGACTTTTTTTCGTCCGATTCCTGTTCAAGGATAAATTAAGTATTTTGTATATTAAAATTACGTATGAGAGTTATAAATAAATACTCATTTATTCTCAATGTGATGTAGGTTTTTAGAATTCATATTTTTGTGTAGTTTTAGGAATTCCAAGAACATTTATAGGTCACCTAATGTACGCACCATCCACCCGCCTCGTCCTTATCTGGTATTATCAAGCGTATTCTGGATATCGAGAAGCGATCTAATTTATTTGACGGGAATGTCCTGGAAGTATAAACAATTTACCCAAGACTTCGGTTGCGACGCATGCAAATGTGCCGAAGTTAAAAGAAATAGAATGCGAAAAAAAATGTGATTGAAAAAAATGGAAGCTAATTTGGTCAAGCAATTTATGTGAAGAGATCATCACGCTCGTTGTATGACGAAGTAATGCAATTCGTTCTTGTGGTAACGGAACATGCAGTGACTTATCACTGACAAAGTGAAGCTGCGACGCTGGACCTGGCTCGGCCACATATTG
>JAGVSQ010015450.1:0-10143 GCA_022683975.1 Rhyacophila evoluta
GCATCCAGTCCTGCATTTTTAGATTTTTAAAATCCGACAGATGGGGAATCGAACCACTATTCCTCGGATTGCTAGGCGCATACGTTACCAACTACGCTACTGGGGACGCGATAAACTAAGAATTTTCGTGAAGATTCATCGTTCTAAGGAAAGCAAAGTTGTGTAAAAACAAGTCGTTATATTAAGAGAAAATAGTTCCAATATTATCTAACAATTTAAATTAGATTTATCAAGAATCGATTAGGTATCTTGCAATATATATATGTAGTTGCAGTTTTATAAGCTTCCATTCCTTGTAAAATAAAATGGTAGAATGGATGTATTCGACCATTAAAACAAAGGGGATTGAGCTAAGTGCATTCTGAAAAATGCATATTGCACTCTTTAGTCGGCATCTTTTATTCCACTATACACTGACGGAAGATATTTAATAACATTTCGCTGAAAGTCTGTGACCTTTTTGAAATGCTTAAATCAAATAACAAAAGTACTAAGTATTTACATACAGCACGTGCTTTATGTTGTAGGTCAATTTTTTTAACCGCGATTTTGATTTAGTTGGTTTTTCAGTTCACATTTTACATTCGTGGCAAATGATCGTTAACAATTTTTTTTTTTTTTTTAACGGGTTAATCAAAACATTTTATTTAAATACTTAATTTTTGGCAAAAAAATATCATGATGGAAGAGGCACATTTAGACTTGGCTGGCTATAATAATAAACATGATGTCACTATTGGGGCACTGAAGATCCTCAATTGACATACCGATGACCATTACAATATCTGCATTATTAAGCCATATTTATTTGAGGATATTAGAGGCAATGCTGTTACTTATATCATGCTCAAATTTAATCAATCAAGCCTACATTGCATATGGTTACAACAGGACGGTGCCACATCATACACAACTCATGCTACGATGTGAATTTTGGTATACATGCATATCGGCCTGGACCACAAAACGCATCCTATATTACATCCTTATAAATATTAAAACACTTTTTTAAAAAAGGCTGTTTTTATTTTGGTAAGCCTATTTATATATAATTAATTACCACAATTCAAAAAATATTTAAGTCTTGTTGGTTAAAAGATCGGCCGGTGTACGTTCGTATCATTGAGTGCATCGCGAGACATCCTCAAAGTTTTTGCAACGAAAACAGCTTGAGTTTGCATTCAATTCATTTTATTTATCTTTTTTGAGCTTCATACGCTGGTTACATCGACGAGTGAAACCATATTGCCGGAGAAACTGAAAATATTTTCTGGTGGTTGTTCTAACGTATTTAATCCACCCATACATCGGATTTCATATGTCATTAATCAACCAAACTACATTTTGATATATTTCATTTGTATTTATATAATACAATTATAATTCAATTTGATTATTTTAGAGTTATAATTACTCAATCGACATATAATATATGACAAATTTATTTAACTGTTTTGACTATCAACTAATAATTATCACTTAATTAGAAATGTATAAAAAAACTTAATTTATTTTATATCGTCCACATTTCTTTTGAATGAAACTTATTCATCCAGTTTTCTTCTGTTATTTTTAATACACGTCAGTCAATCAGTTATATATCATCGCTATATAAAGAAATTAACAAAATCTTGCTATAGTCTGCATTTAAAATCAACGTATCTGTTTCGCTTCAATCAACAGAATACTGACTGTCCCACCGTAAAAAAGTTATATTGCATAATTTAATGATTTTTAATTAAGTAAATGATGAAATTTTGTTAAAGCTGATCTGTGAAACAGACCATCTAAATATAGTGAAGGATTATGTATTTTGAAAATAAGAATACTGAGTTTAGATCGTATTGATTTGCTTTAGATTCTATGATATTTTATTGAGTGATTATTTACGTTTATAAAAGTTGCATAGAAAGTGTATTTTCAGGCGCCATTGTTACTTTGAACTGGGTATAATACTCGTCATAAAACGATATTAAATATGAGATTCCGCATATGAAAGGATCGTATTGTGGGTGGGCTACACGATAACAAGCAAGTCCATTATTGTACTAGTAAGTTATTTGCAGTACGGTTTAATGTTTCATACTTATTGACAATGTAGCACTAGACATAACATAATATTCCGTGTAAAACACAGAATATAAAATAACTTTAATGGAGCAACTTTGTTCAGTATTTCCGCTTGTAACATGAAATTACAATGGACACCATAAACAGTGCAAACATATGGACTTTACTTATTCTAGAAAATTACGTCTTATGAAATATAACTGTAATTTGTTTCATGACTAGTTTAAATATAAATAATAATTATCAGCCAATGTTAGTTGTATGAGGGCATCACCTAAGTATTTCTTGTCTTCTCGTTGTATCGTTTTTTGGCCGACAAGTAATTCCGTCGCTATTTCTACTACACTATGGAATATTTATGCACATCGCGGTGTAAAGATTTTTTGATTACGAAATAGATGTAGTTGTGTAAAAATTAAAAACATATTTAATTTCTCTTTTGGATTGAAATAAACATAAAAACGAGTAATATTAATTTATTAAAACAATTCTCGAATTGACTCATACTTAAATGCACTCATGCCAACAGTTTACTAAAACGATTTTACATTAGTGCATCACGCTTTAATTGATTAAATTCTCATTTGTTTTTTGTTATATCCTAAAGTCAAATTCTTTTTTTATCTTTGTATGTTTTGAATATCTTGAATCAACAATTTATAATGTTCTTTACAAGTGAAAGATGTATATTGTATTGATTAATAGCGGATGTGACAGCGTTCAAGCGACGGCAGCAGAGCGTCGGTAGCAGAGATGAAAACTAGCTATGAATAGGCGAATGGGAAATAGAGCAAGTTATTGTGACGACAACGTGTTGTTGCGCTGCTCAGCTTGCTCACTCATCTATTTATAGCTATTTTACATCTTTGCTGCCAACACTCTGTTACTGTAGCACCGGCCTTAATAAAGCTTGACAAAAATCAATACAATATGAAGTGTGGAGTAATTTTAAGTTGGAGTGAATTTCATTTTAGCTGCGAGATGTAAATCTGCAACTGAGAACAGTAAACAAGCGCCATATCATTTATTTAAGTAATACGGGTAGTAATTATAGTGAAGAAAAATCGAAATCAAATCATAGTCGACATTTTTTTAACCAAGATACAGCGATACAAAGATACAGCGTTAAATATATTTCTTTTGACTAAATCTTTATTTGAATATAAAGAATAATCTGCTAATATATACAGAGTATCTCACTGAAATAGTTAATTTACAGGTAACTTAAAGCAATGTGTTATATTTATGTATAATAATAAAAAAGCTCAAATATATATATGGATACAAAAGAAAAACGAATACGAATGTCGGACATTATCATAATATGAGTGTTTCTTTTTATGAACGGAGAAACGAAATGGGTCATGGTGGGGTTTTATGAGTCAATGGTGTGGGATTTTATGATCTAAATGACCACCGCTTCTTCTTGGATGGTTGACTTTGATGCGATACGAAGTATTTTTTTCTTTGATATAAATATACGTCTGTTTGACAAAATGCGGAATTTATAAATAAATGACAGGAGTGCTGCATTTTATGATAAGGGTATTTTCCGCAATTGTAGTGAAATATTTTTTTTATGCTACGGCTCGATTTTTATTGAAGTTATTGTAACATATTGATGAGTATATTATGTAATAATATGTAGGTTATAATAAATCTACGCACTTATATTATATTATATATATAGATGTACGATATTATGAGCTTTTAGCATTCAATATCGATATATATATATGGAAATCGTATAAAGTTGTCTTAGTATCTCTATTTATATAGTATATCAGTATTTTATGTTAACCATGGAATTATCTATCGAAAATTTTCCATATTATTAAGTAATATTTATATTTAGTAGTAGGTTAAAAGTGCCTTTCAATGATAGCTAAATCGAGTTGAATGATACGACAGGTTTGTAATGTCATAAGCGAAAGAGCTTTCATCGTGTTTATTTATGATATACGATGGTTAATGTTGAAATATACAATTTCCTTAGAAGCTGTAGTTGTAAGGAAATTGTTTTCAAATTCTAATTGTTGTTTCTTGAGTTGTCTGTAAAAAAAGAGAATTTTATATCATCGAAATTTTTCACTCGGACAAATCACCTTTTACAATTCGATGATTGTAGTATTCTTTTAACGAATATGACAAGATTTTTACAATAAAAAAACTATAAAGACAATTATAACGGAGAGTTATTTATTTCCCAATCATTTTTATATGATCGAATAGCCATTACATGCTATTTACGTGATTTGCTGTCACTCGTTATTCGCTTTGCATCCTTTTAGGTCATTTAATACATCATGTTGATATAATAGTAGCCAATGCTCTTCCAGGACGTCTGAATTCAGTTGGATGCTAGAAAAAAACATCCGGAGGCATGCCCAGTATGTATTCTAACCAGCTCCAGCGTCACTACGTGTCTTTTAACGTTACATAGAGCTACTATTGTAGTTTATTTATCTTCCAGTTCCGCACAAAGCTTAAATCACTTCACCCTTATCACTCACTTTTTTTATTGAAATATTATTATTTATTTAAATATGTATCTGGGTAATAATTTATTATTAATATAACTGTGGTTTGATACTACTGTACAACTGAAATTTGTGGTGAGATCGCATTAAAGACATTATAAACAATACAACCAAAATACAGATCCGAAGGAATTATCATGAGGCGAATGTAAATAATTGCAGCATTTTGTGCCCACGCCATCTGATATTGCTCGCATCTCGATGGCAATTTTCTTTCGCGTCTCTGTAATATCGTAAAATACCCATCTGTTGCCAAAAATCCGCGATGTACACTTTTTGTATCGGAGTTTCGCAAAAATTATGCAAAGTATTACGTTTTTCTGTTCAATATAGAGAAAAAAATATATTATGGTAAGTCGTAGCGATTTCGTCTGGGAAAATGTTAATCTAAAAAAATGTACTCTAAATGCGTCTTTGCTAGCAAATCTTTGAAATAATCTGTTTTTTTGTAGAATGTACTTAAATTCTGAATATATGTATAATATATAAATGATACTAATGTGTATCACTAAATTATAAAGAATGGATTAAGCGAGCAGGAGAAAAGTTTCATGAAAATAAAATGACATATAAAAAAGAATATATGAATTATAAAATTTGATATAACCGTAAATAATTAATAACTATAATGCAAATACTTATACATTAATTAATATTAACGACTGGCAATGCTTTGTATCTTCCATATGAATCATAATATTTCAAAGTCGTAAATAATTTAGGACTTTTGATTCGTCTTTCGGCGTCTTCAGGCTGTATGCACATGAGTAATGCTATTTCTTGAGAGATTTTCTTTATGAGAATTCTTTTGGTCATAGTTTGCCAATATTTAAGATGAGATGTTACTGAAGAGTTTGATGAATGGAGTATTTTTGTCGAGGGCATATTTTTCTGTTAATCATTTTTATTATGTATACTGCATACATAATAAAAATGATTAACAGAAAAATATACCCTCGACAAAATACTCCATTCATTAAAATCTTCTGTAACATCTCATCTTAAATATTGGGAAACTACGACCAAAAGAATTCATAACTAAATAAAATAAACATATAAGAAATTCAAGTTTTAGGTTTAGTTTGGTTAGGTCTGGCATGCAAAATATGGTGATAATGACTAGATTTTCTGTTATGTAATTAATTTTATATTTGTCAACAGTGTGAAGATTATCATGTCAGAAATGGAGTATATATGTGGATCTCCGCATTGTTAAGTCCGCTGAGTTATATTGATGGATTTTTTCCCGAGAATTAGCTGTCAGCCAATTAATTAATCCATTAGGCCTTTAGTGTAGCATCTTTGGATTTTTAAATATCTTACAGCTGTGAGATTCGAGCATGTAAGCTGCAGATCCTAAGCGCACAAGCTAACCTGGTGTACATGGATATTGTTTTTTTAAGACTGTAAGGAAAAATATAAATGCATAAGTTTTTGTATCTACTGTTTGCTGTGTCGAAGAAATTTTATTTTTATTCAGGTGGTTCATGTCTAAAAGATTTTAGGCGGTGTGCAATTAACTGTCTAACGAAATAAGAAATATTATATTACATATAAAATAAGCACGTATTTAAAAAAAATCAGGTACGTAAAATATTCTTAACTTTGAACTGGCTCTTGCATCTGAAACATCATGTAATATATTATATTATTACCAATCACTAAAATCCTTGAATAATCATTCGAAGTGTTTAAAAAAGGAGTACATTTAACAAAAGACCAATTTACATGTATCATTATTACATCGTCATATACATAACGAGATATTGAGTGAGCCGATAAATTTGATTCATTTAAAAAAAAAGCTTTTAAAAAGCTGCAGTGAGTGTGTCGAGTGTGGGCTTAACAACGCATAATTCCGTATCGGGTATAAAGGCTATCATTCCCGAGGCAAATACTGTCTCGCCTACGCCTATTACCTGTATTTTGACAAATTGTTCTCATGTTTGATTTACATCCATATGCATACAGACAATTCCAGTCGCCGTATGATGCGTTAATGAATATTTAAACGATACTTGGGATTTTTAAAGCGTATGAATATAATGAATAATAAAAAACCTGTCAGGTGAATTCGGTGTTTTGTAAGTCGGCAGACTGGTTTATTTTAAAAAGTTCTATGAACCCGCTATGTATTTTAAATCACCACAATGTTACACATACATCAATTATACAAATTTACAAGTATTTTAATTAATATACACACAAAAAGTCATTCTTTTGATATCTTTGATTTTTTACATTAAAATACAGACAAAATACAAAACGAAATACATAGTTATATGGTTGTTATAGAAGAACGCTGAAATAATAGTAACTAACAAGTGTTTAAATTTAAATTAGTCGTAAATATATTGACTATGGCAAGGAAAAAGGATGTAGCCCACATAGTAACAAATTTTACAGGAGGCCCGAAAAACGTTTATTTATTGATTTGAAAGATTATTGAGATTGAATTTATTTATTGAAGTCAAAACATTACATAGGCACAACCTTTAAGTGTACGAATACTAAAACTGGTGTTTATTTTCTCAATATGATATTAATTTAATAAGTTATTCAAGAAAAACCAATACAATTGCTAAGGTGGAAGTCTTTTACCAAGTCGCATAATTTACGGACAATTCTTCGGCATTTGAGGTGACATCCTTTTGATAGAACGTCTATTAAGTTATATGCAATCTGATTATCGAATAAAATGTATTTTGAGAAAATCTATGTGACGTCCTTTTTCTTTCCCACATTCGATATAAATACGTAATATGCTCATATTATTTATTCTTCGCAGCTCGGGTTTTATCTTTTGGCAATAAAAACATTAAACAACAGTATGCCGTGATTTGATAACACGTATATTTATTTGACTTAATAGTTAATTACACATACATTAAAAAGCAAACGAAAAGCACTCCAACTTCACTGAAAATTACTATTAAAATTACTCAGTTTTTTTATTTGAATTTTTGAAAAAATTCATTTTTATAATATGTGATTTAAAAAATGTTTAGTGATTTTCAATGGATCTATTTTTAATCAGCGCATCACTCCGTAGTAAAGATATTTTTAAATTATTTATGCATATAAAATATACGCACGAAAAGCATTCTATACTTAGATCGACACTTTGGTTTATTTGAATATTAAATTCGAGACCCTTTCGGAGAAACGGCGTATCATCAAATTTATGTACAACATCAATTGAACGTTTAGTTGCACAACAACTGATTTGCAGTCAGTTAATCAAACGCACACGGAAATGAAGTGAGCAAGCAATCGCAAGAGATCTGGAGTCACGGCGGACCAAAAGCCATTCGGCATAATTTATTAGGCAGGCGACAATATCACCCATAAATATTCACGAGACGAAAATAATTGTCGCTGAAATTATGCTCGCCTACGCTTTGTACTCTGCTCTAACTATCTTGGCGAGGATTATTTGTATGATCTTTTAACCCAGATAAAACTTGCAAAAGTGTTATCAACACCAGAACAATTAATAACAGATATGTACTCTGGATCAGTATTTCTCAACTGCTGGTAGAAGACAAAGTATAAATGGCACGTGAAAATTTTGAAAGTATACTGTTTGTGGAACAATATTTTAAGGTAATAAATCCGTTTAAAAAAATATTAATATGAATAAGTTAACTTAATCTACCTATTATTAGTTAATAAAAACATCTCGCGCTGACATAACTAGTATCATCTTTACCGGTCCGTGTTAGCAATAAGATTCAATAAACCCCATTTTAAGGAAAACATACGCTTATGTAGGTTATATGGACAGAGTAATAGTAATATAATATTGATTGAATAGATGATATAGTCTCCCCGGTAACGTAGATGTTAGCGTACCCGCCTGGTAATCGGAGGAATGCGGGCTTAATTCCTACATCTGTCGGATTTAAAAAAATCCAAAAATACAAGTCTAAATTTGATTAAGCAATTGTCTGATATACAATTCTCGTTAAAATAATTTGTCAAGACTTGTCTTCACACTACTAAGATAAACATCTGCTTTCGGAGTGGATATTTTCATACTCCGTAGACCGAAAGTCGTATAAAAATATGTATAAAAGTTTATAAATTAATTTGTGTTTCTTGATCTGATCCACGACATATAATTATTACATTACCTGCATTTAAAATACCTATTTTTAACCTGGAAATAAATATAAGAAAAATATGTGCTTCAGAGATAATATACTCTCACACATGGGAGATCTGTATTATCTGTATAGATGACTGGATTCAAGATACCCAACTTTAAAAAACAACTTGAAGTGTAGTTATTTCACTGTAAAAGTAAAACAATATTTTAGTAAAGCGTGGTACAAGTCGAAGCATCGCTACACTTGTCTTTGTCGTTTTTATTCGGGATATAAAAAAGAGTATAAAATTTTATGGGCGAAAACTGAAGGATATTTTTCGGGCAGTTTAATAATTTCTTCAAAAATAATGCGCTTTACATTGTATTCAATACGACCGTTATATTAAATTCTAGATTTAGTATCGGGTTATAGTATAACATTATACAATGAAGTGACTTAGTAACATAAGCGGTTTTATGAATCTGTGATATTACATATTACGATCTGTCAAACGCGAATAATGTTCTTTTGTTTTTTTGGTTAAAATTCTTTCTTTATACAAATTAATTTTATTCATTCCGTTTAATTTATTTCAGTACTTAACTATGTACAATGTTTTTATTCTGTTGTATTTATGGTCATAGATGATGAGATCAACAGTTGAAAATAAAACAGTTGACCTAGAAATGGCAGTCCAAATAACAATGCAAATTTCATTTTGCTAATTTTTTTCTGTTTGGGAGTAGTTTCTGGACACAAACACACGTGTATCTTCTGTTTTATAGTATAGATTTATTATTAAATCTGTAAGTATAGAATATCATTTTACTAACCCCGTTCCGTTTAGCCTATCTAAATGTTCACTTTTTTTAGTCAAAAACCGATATGGTCAACTAAATTGAGTTGATTGAGTATCCGAAAATAAGACTACGGTGTATATTTTTATGTTCGTCTAGCCATAACACTAACAAGGTTATCTTTTGAATTCCGCAATCAAAAAACGTTGCATAAAAATAGTACATAGATCAATGACCGGTCACATTGTGCCACCTATTAATGCTATGGTAAGGTATATATACAAAAAAAACATTGCATTGATTTTCTGCCATATATTCACATAACCAAAGAATACTTTATAAAAAAGAAAAAGAAATCATTCCTAATTCCTAACTATAAAAATCTATTATATCATATATTGTATGAATATATGGGAAAGAAATTTATGATAATTACATTTTTTCACAATTTTATAATATTATCATACCTGTACCTAAGTTTATCACGTGACCGTTTCTATTTTGCTCCCATATAAACATTTTATTAAAAAAATCCTTGTGATTTATCCTTTCGTTACATTACACTAAAGATATTGTTTTGATTTACTTTAAAAATAATAAATTAAGGATTTAATATTGTAATTTTATACCTTACGTTATGGTAAT
>JAGVSQ010015451.1:0-10142 GCA_022683975.1 Rhyacophila evoluta
TAGGTCTGGTTCAGACTTTCTTGTGGCATCCGCAATATGTGGCCGAGCCAGGTCCGGCGTTACACCTTCACTTTGTCAGTGATAAGTGGCTGCATTTTATTTAAGCTTATTATCATTTGTTTCATAGCTACGTCAAGCGTCATAGTTATGGGAGCGGAGCGTTGTATTGGTTTGATTATGGGGGGTGGACAAAACAGTAATGAAGTAATTTAAATGAAAGGTGAAAAAAGTTAATACACTTTTCTAAAATAACAACGGGAAAACTCGTACTGTATCTTTTAAAACCGAAAAAATTGATTCTTGTTTTGACGCATCAGACAGCCGGGCGACTAGGAAAGTTACCCCTTGGCCAGCTCTGTTATATATGTTATAATATGAAGTATTTTTTGGTCAATATGCTTTAGTTATGTTTTTCTAAAATTATTCTTCCATATGCGTCGGGCTTAACTATTTTTGTCTGTCCAGGGTCGCGATATTTTTCCATCCCCGATAGCAATCTGCAGCTCGCCAAAACGTTTTATTAAAATATACAACTCCACCCCTACCAAATGAAGCATTGCTTTCACAAAACACATCTCTTATCTGAATGAAACATTACAATCCTTTCATGGCATTAACCCCATGGTGTTTGCAGCCATCAGCTATGTTTTTTATATCATGGAAATTGTCACTTCAAAAATCAAAAATAATTGTTATAACACCATTATTTCCTACATTTAACATCCATATAAACTGTAGAAAGAAAAAAGCGTTACATCTTTTTCTCAGTTTTTTTCAAAATACCATCTATTCGACGATCACAATGCATACAATTTAGTATACGTTCTATCAAAATATTTCATCTGTAAATGCAAAATTAGTATTCAAAATTAGCTTTTAAATTTGAATAAACGATGGCCTGTCTAATTCGCGACCAGGAAGAAGGACTTCTATCACGTCAATTTTATTATTTTTTCTTATATAACTAAATAAATTAATACTAGATTGGATAAATAAAACGGTTTTTGTATGCATGCACTTCAAGGTTGTGTTTATTTAATGCCCGAAATAATTAAATAGACGTTTTTTGTGCCTCCTGTGAAATTTGTTATGCATAAAGTACGTATTTTTTCCTTTGCATATTATAAATTATAACACTTGTTTTATTATCTGGCTTTGCCTGGGATAGATTCAAACTCATTCTTTATTCAAAATATTTTTATTCATCCTGTTATCATAGATTTATTTCAATACTTGGCTGTATACAATATTTCTAGTCTTTTATTGACTATTTTTGATAATAAATTCTAAATTATTTAAAATAAATTTCCATTAAGCACCATCAGTCGAAAATACTAATTTTTGATAATGTTAAAAGTTGATAGAAAAACCGTTGATCTAGAAATGGCAGTACAAATGACAGGTAAAAATTACGCGTCGATACTTTTTACCGCTCGGACGAAGTTTTTGTAACAGCATACACACATATATTTTATTGTACAGTGAAGATAATCATAAAACAAATCATTATCTTCTTTATATCATTAAGGACATTTTTGTATTGATTGGTTTTACCGTAAACTAGAAACCGAGCAGAATTAATATGAAAGAAAACTGTTGAAGTAAAGAATCTGGTTCTGATTGGCAATGTAATGTATTTTAATTGATCGAAAAATGCGATGTTTTTACCATACATTATTAGACATTTCTATCAGTTATCGAACAAAATAAATGAGAAATCCTGATAAAATGCATTAATTCATTATTTGTTTTAATTTATGATTAAGTATCTGCATTTATCTAAATTATGAGTTTAAGCTAGGCTGAACAAATTATTATCAATGGTAATTTAGTTGCATTGAATATATTTACTCAGCTTGAATAAATACAATGTCCAAAGAGATTTCGATATTGGTTGTTACTAATATCGAAAGCGAATTTTTAGCTTTAGCGACTGACCCAACGCAATGATAACTTGAAGGGCTTTGTGGTTTATTACGTACAATATAATTTATCATAATTATGGTGAATGTCTCTTGTTATGTATTTAAAGAAAATTCAAAAGATCTGCATGCATTTTGAAATGCATTCCTTTGTAAAAAAATATAATAATTATCAAACTTTCATATCCAATCAACATTGTACGTCTAGACCTCTTTCATGAAAGCTCACCAAGTAGCTATGAGTACAATATGTTGTTAACAATAAAGCATGGGAGTAAAGCAGGTTGTCGTTTTAAGAACTTGTCACGGCCTGTCTGCACTTTCAATGCTTCCTTTTCAGAAAGCTTCTCAGGAAAGCTGCAGTCGAAAGTCGGAAATTTATCGTTCCTGCTTGCGACATGCAACAATATCGGTTTTAAGCTTTTCACTTACCATTTTCAGCGTTATTATTTTTTTATGGAGCTTAGTAATAGTATGACGAATATAAAATTTATTATCTATAGCCTTATTGACGATAACTTTGAGAAACTAAAAGAAAATAAAAATATTATATACAAAACTGTTTGGAAAATATAAACAAGATCTATCATTATTATTGGCTCCTAGTAGTTCAAAAATACTTAACCATAATTCAAATTTTTGTGTTTTTACCTATGATAATGGACCATATAGATCTTCTTTTTATCTTCATTTTAAATTTCATAAATATTTTCGGTAGCTGAGACGTAACCGTGCTCACCTGGCATCCTAGTAATACTGGTTCGATTTCCACATCTGCTGGATTTTTTAAAAATCCGAAAATGTTGAGTGGATTCCTATTAAGTTAAGCAATTGCCTGATAACTAATTCTTGCGAAAAATTAATTAGCCATGCCTTCACACTGCACATATCCATATACTCCACTTTCAGAGTAGACATTTCCATGCTGTGTAAATCCATATGCTCGACATTCAGGGCGGACATGGTAAAAAAATGTCCGCTCCGGTCCTCAAGATGTGTACACTTACGTTGATAGAATTTTGAAACAAAAATTATACATATATATATATATATATAAGATATGTAGAAGTCATTACAATTCTACTATAAATTTGAGCCTAGAATAAAATACGTAAACATTGCGAAAGAAATGAACGAAAAATAGTGAAATTCAGAATTGAAAAATTCGCTTATACCCCTTCTATAATTATTATAATTTGTAAATTAACAAAAGAATATTTATGTTAACAAAAGCACATAAACCAGTCATATGGGTTCAAATTTGATTTCAATTGCACCTTTCATTCCGAAATGGAAGCGGCTACATGTAGAATGTTTGAGAAAGAATAACTTTTCAGTTTATTGTATTCGTTGTTTGGCTATAAAAGAGCATTGTTTACAAATTTGTATATTCAATTCGATCGATGTTATGATATTAGTTGAATTAATAGAAGTGAAAGATTTTAGTGTTTAAGTGATTTTAGTGAAAAATTAACTCACTAATGAATAACAGAGTCAATAAATTTATTTTGAATAAAGAACGAGTTTGAGTCTATCACAAGTAAAGCCAAGTAATAAAGCACTGAATAAAATTGTCTGTTTGGTGAGTGGCCAAAGGCAGTAATTATAATTTTATTCTTCGATGTAGGGTGGAACAATTTGCAAGTCAATAAAGCTCCTGACACTAAGACCTATGTCTTCAGAATGGACTCGCTTCTACGACTGACAGGCTACGAATAAAATTGGATTCTTTAATTACTACACAAATAGGCAGTTGTCTCGAAGGATCCGCCCCATAACGTTAATTGTGAAGGATTTAGCGGGGTGGACTTACTTCGCGAAATGTACAGAATGTCCTGTTTTTCTCCTTTAAATTTTTTTAACATCTACGTTTTTCTGTCAGTAATGAACATAATAAATTTTTAAGCACGTTTCTTGTCGTATCCATTCCGAAAAGTTGAGCATATAGATCTCAACAATGTGAAGATAAACACACAATCTCCTAAGAATAGAGTACATCGTCAACCTACATACCAATACTTCCTATCTCAAATGTTACAAAACCTTGTTTAACGCTATTTACAGAAATAACTAAAGCTTTCATATGAAAATTGCTCGAAGCTTTATTATTGTTAGTGAGTTACGAACAATTGCCACAATTGCTAATAAAAAGATTTTTGTAAAGTTTAGAGATATGAAGTTTTGGCAGTAAGTGGGCGATATGTATCACTGCATTATTTATCAGTTATTTTTGTTCGATACTTTTCACGAGAATTGGTTGATAACTGATGGCTTGACAGTCAAGCAAAACTCCTAGTCCATAATAATTCTAAAAAAAAAACTATTTATACGTATTACATACAAAAACTATTCATACATATAGATGTATTACCGCTTCTACTCCAAAAACACCCATAAAGTATCCACATTTATTATACAAGCGTGTACCGTGGTGTAGCGAATGTGATGCGCTCTCCAAAGTGCCAGAAGTGTTCTTTGAGCATTTGCCCATCATCTCAGGTCCGCTAGATGATTATATTACGCAGCGTTACTATTTTTATTAAGCCCCATTTACATAATGTATTGTGACAGTATCAACGTTGATCTTTCAATGTTTTTTTTATATGTCCACTCCAAAACCAAAACATATCGATCTATATCTACACACTGTAAAGATGTATACTCTAAAAATCGATTATAATGGATCACCACACCGTCAAAACTTTTTTCGATAGATACTTTCTGGTTGTTTTACCCATGGGGTATCATCCAGTCTTGCATTTTTGAAACCAACAAAATCCAGTAGCTGTGAGAATCGAAATCGCAATCTCCGACTCTGAAGCATGCTCGTTAATGTTTTGTCTACGTAGACCATTACGTATACGTTCATCTATTTCGATGTCTCATTGTTTTTTTGCCATAAAATGAAACTAAGGAATATTGTGGAAACTTTTTAACAGGACAGTCCATATATTACCCTAAACGTTTACGTAAAATGATGCGTATTTGCTAAATTAAAAACAACTAGAGAAAGACAGTTTAGTTGAAATAAGCTTTTGCAATTAATTGGACTTAGCCAGGATTTTTTTTTACTTTCTATTTTTAAGCTCATCAAAATGACTGAAGTTTATTTTAAGGCTCATTAAATTTCATTACATTTTTAAGTTGTGTAAATTACATGTAAATAGAGTGAATTTATCTGGCCTATCTAGGGGCGAATTCTATGAAACAGGGTAGCTCCTCATATTAACATATTATTTATTGAGTTCGAGCTTTCATACTATGGCAAAAAAACAGAATTGTTATTGTATTATTATACATTCATTACAAATTTGCATACGGTCGTTTGTGTATATCATTTTTTCTCTCACTGGATTCTATTTAAAATGTATAATTTATATTATAATCGTTTTTGTATCTGACTGCATATCGTCACACTTCAAGCAAAAGCCATGAAACCTAAAAATATAATTTTGAGTTATCACAAGATAAAAGTTTGAACATGAAATAAAAATCAGTTTTAATGTTTTAATGTTCTGATGTTAGCAACATTTTACTAATTTATGTACCGCGGTTACGTGGCCATCTTAAAGGACTTTATTTTACGAGTGACATACAAAAAAAATCAGGGTTAGAGATTTTTACCTGAATGTGGATGATAAATTCTTTCTTTGACAAGTATTCTTATGCGAGCAATACTCATTCTGTTATTCGTGTATAAGAAAAAAGTATAAAAATGTATTTGATTCGTGCATCATCGCCGTCTAGGATAAATCACCAACTAAAAAAACTTAACTTATAAGATAAGGCCATCTGAGTGAATTTCTGCATAATTTTCCGTTTAGCTTTTGGTAGTTGGTATTTTTTCAATCTTCTAGTTTTTACTTAAATGGTAATACATTTTAAATATCAAGTACCTTTGGAAATTGAATCCGAAATCTCCAACTCCAAAGCGTGCACGCTAACGTCTTGGCTATCGAAAGATAAATAATTTTATAATTTTGTTATTTTTCATTTATATTTCTCAAATATATAGAATATGGCTAAATAATAATAATATAAAATTGAAAATATAATACATATCTCTTTAACGTCGGCATGTTGATACTATTTGACATACATCTATATTCTAAACTTGCCAACGCAAAATATTTATCTCACCTTATACCTAAATTAATTTTAACAAAAATTAGACTTACATACGTATTTATGATTTATCTTCTCACTGTGTAAATCCATATACTCCACTTTGTGAGTAGACATGATAAAAAAAAACATCTGATACAAAGCTAAAATAATATTAAATCTTTTAATCCAGAAATGAAAGACAATGGTGACTGTATTACCAGTAAGATTGTATTCAAGTTGTATGCAAGATTGTAAGTCGAAAATAAATACAATATTCATTGACGATATTTATTATTTATTTAGATAATCATAAATAATCCAAGATTTTAAAACGGATAAATTGATGGTTAGACGAAAACAAGACTTGCCTACTTATTCCCAAGGGGTATAGATATTATGTAGAGCAAAAGGGTCACATAACCGTAGACATAAAGTTCATAAAAACTTTTACGATCACTCTTTTTGTGAAACTAATTTGACATTGATGCATTATTGTTGTGTAACAATAACTTTACATCAAGTAAACTTAAATCCCCTTATCATGACGTTGACTACAAAATTGAATTACCCACATATTTACTTTTGTGAACATTCAAAAACAAAAAAGAGCTTAAAAGCTTTTTTGTGACTATTATTACAAGGCGTTATATTTAGTCAATATCATCCGACGCAAGCTTTTTAAAGTTTTCTATCATATAAAATAATCACTTTTCGTTGACTCTTTGACCTCAGTGCCTAGTTACACTGTGGCGACCTCTGTTGAGGTGAATTTTGTTAACCCTACCAAAAGTCACACCAAATCACGGTTATTAAAATAGATGGAGTTCGTATGTTTTTAGTACGTACTCTAGTTTCATGTATTTTGAAGTTTATGATTGATTCGTATTAAAATGCGTATTTTAAAATTGGTTTTACTTTAGTTCACTCCAATTCGTCTAGGTCACAAATTTCTTTAAGCATTCGCTAAATATAGAACTTTTTCGATGACCCAATTTCACAGTTCGGCAAATTAAGCACTTTATGTTTTAAGTTATTTTATCTATTATCTTCGAATATCGATTTTTAATAACGAAAATTTACAACTCGTAAAAATACTGTTCGGGGCTTCCAGGCTTCTATGTCATCCACTTGTCGTTTTACAATCTCCAACTCATGCTAGCATGTTTTTATTCAGTGAAATACGTCCTGTGAATGGTAGCCCAAAGTCTTTCAGGACTTTGGAATCCCACCGGCCGGAAAAAAGACAAATATAAATCAAGCTTTCCGGTATCAGCAGCCCGTGTACCGGCCGTTTGAAGCGACGTTTATTACTTCACACGTGACAAAAGACTGCCTTGTCCATACGCCTGTCTCCTGGTTTCTTAACAAGTAAAACCAATCCATACCCATTTTTGACGCACTCTTCGGTTTTTGAAATTAAATATCAAAATTAGAGCACTATGTGGCGGGTGTATCGTCTCCAATATTGCAGGAACACGATCTTGATCTTTTGCTTTAAGTCACTTTACACACAAGTATAGTTTTATTTTTCCAACCTCTTGTAATCATTTATACATTTTTTACGTTAACACATATGTTTATGAGACGTGTTTAAAGTATGTGTTAATTCAAAAATGTGCCAATAATACAAGATATATATCTTCAATATGTTTTTGACTATTTTCTCCATCCTTTTCCTAATTCTCTCGTTACTCTCTGCGTACTTATTCCTTTCCACAGTCGACATGATAATATACATCACACCTAGAAAAGTTGACTTTTTACTTATTGAAATCGCGTATAAACATCCCAATATTTTTCACAATTCTAGTTACATTTTATCAAGTTTACTTAAATCCAAATTAAAAATATATTTTCAAAATGCTGTATCAATATATGTATATAAAGTTTCAAGTTACTAGATTCTATCATTTAACAAAATGTCAGGCCTTGCATTCATTTTTTTACATCATACGATGAAACAGCATTTTTTCAGTTGGAAATTCAGTGGACTTAACATCATTTGTTATCATTCACCACAATTTTTGATCGTTTTTTCAGTATTTATAATAATAAATTACTTAGTGTTGTTGACTGTTATCTCGAAAGCAGTCTCTACCACTGCTACACTTACACATTACGTACATATGGTCCTACCTGATCCTCGTCGAAGTCTAGTGAGTATGTATCTCGCTGAGATTCGGTAATCTCGGTGTAATGACGCCATATTTCCCGATAACACCTGGCGAGGCTGGTTGCCGTGTGGATTAGCCGCCACAACTTCAATTACGCCCGGCACTGCGAGCTCGCCGTCTATGGTGTCAAGATTACGTTACTTAATACGGTTCTGGATTTTCTGATACCATCATTTCTCTCATAGATTGCTTGTTTAAGTAAGTATTTTATATATGTTTTTTAAATATTATCCGTTCTGCGCATGAAGTATATTAATCATCACAATACAGATTTCATTGCGAATTGTTTTCCCACCTAATCACTTAGTTTCATAGTATAATAAACAAGTTTTAATGTGCGTTATTGTTTTGTTGTCACTTTGGTTGCCCAGACGTAAGTGTGCGCACCTCGCATCTAAGAAATATGGATTCGATTCCTACATCTGTCGAAATTTAATAAAATGAATCTATGGACTGAATGTCCAGTAGATTGAGCCAGATTTTCTGATAGTCAATTCAAATGAAAAATAATGCTATGCTATTTGGTAACGGAGCAAGTAAACGCGCACGCTTTGATGCCGATGGTCACCGATTCAAATTTCGTAGTTGTATAAAATTAAACTTATATTACAGTAAAATTTGCAACTCATCGAATATGTTTGCTGAGGTTAAAGGATGCTGGCATGATCTGATATGATGCGGAGATATTATTGGATCACAGATAATCTTAAAGACATCTGGTGGTGACCATGTGCTCCACACGATGAAATAAAGGAAAATGTATAGGATGAAAAATTGAAATATTCTCCCAATCATTTGGTTACCGATTTTTTTGCAATGCTATATAAAAAACAATCATCGAGATTCGCCCGTTTAATGGAGTTGGCTTCATATATGACTAGTACAATATTCTACAGCAGACCTTCCCAAACTGTGGGTCGCGGGTCTTTTTAATTATTTTTTTGGGAGCATTTCGGCCCGTGAAATGAAAACGTTTGGAAAACACTGCTTTACAGCCAAGTTAAAACATATCTGATTCTGTATTAAGAAATGACCTCAAATCCGATAATTCCCGTCAGAGTAAGACATATTGACATATCGCTTTTGGCAACTAAGGGGTTAACACACGGTGAATAGCAACGTATAGTATTACAGAGTAAAATATATTTATACATTTTCTACCATCTGTTCACGTGGCGCACATGGGAAATGTTAATTGTATATTGTTTTGACGGTCGCTCTCACCACACGGCGCCCCTGAGACGCGAAATCTGATTATAAATTAAAATGACAGGAAATTATCTCGTGCCTGTGCTTTGTAGCGTTCACGACATATGATACGTGCAAGTATGTATGAAAATAATTAAAAGTTGAGCGGTTCCGTACGCTTCATATTAAAATTTATGAAGATTAATTATAAATATAATAAAATACCTACATCACACATTTTGACAAAAAGGATTTTAAAAAAATTCCAAACTAATATAAAAATTGTATCAATTTTTTTAACGCGTCGATACCTAGTACAAGATATAAATTAGTGCATGTAGTAATAATGTCTCCCCGGTAACCGAAAGGTTGCGGGTTTAATTCCCAATGTATTGAATTTGTATTTTAAATCTTAAAAAGCCTACAGCTGTGATAATCAAATTCGCCATATCACACTAGCACTGAATAAAGTTTACTCTAAACTTTAGATGGCCATTATGTTGAGCAGTTTCTCACGAGAATTTTTTGTCAGACAATTGATCAATTCAATGAACACACAGTCCTGCATTTACTGCTTTTTTTTAATTCAACATATGCAGGAATTGAGCTCGCATTCTCCATATGCAAGACGCACTAGCTAACCTCAACACGATAGTATTTAGTTACTTGTTTTATACTTTGGAACATATGAATGTACACTTCTTCTTCTTCTTCCATGTTCGCTCCCTAAGTGGAGCATATGGACACCACG
>JAGVSQ010015452.1:0-10141 GCA_022683975.1 Rhyacophila evoluta
GTCACTCCTCATATCAATTTACAAGTGTGTTAAGCTCATTCTATCCTAGCCTATCGTGTTGGACCGAAATCGCCTTCCATGGGTAAGTGTACTTTTTTTCAGTTCCGGTAAAACATTTTAAATACTTTTGTAAGTTTATTAATGCTGATGAGGATTATATTACATTTTTCCTCAAACATTAAAAATTCGCAATACCTTATTTTTAAGTGATAATTATATAAGCTGTGACAATAATATAATACCGAGATATTAGTAAATTGGTTTCGTCTGGAATTTTTAGTACAATAAACAATAAAATGTTGAAATATTTAAAGTACTTTAGTAAATATGTTGATTTTCGCAAACGTCAAGCGCATTTTTCTAATTTGCCAAAGTAGCCCGCAGGTTAAATGTTAAGAGACGGTATTTCAAAGACTTGCATCAAGCCGAAAAAATCTAACGCACGGTCCTGTCATTTGCAGCTTGTTTCAAACATAAATTGCAGCTGTAAAACATCCATCAGACGCTGTAAAATTTTCATTCTTCTCGATTTTCGTTGAAGGTTCATTGTATTATGGAATCAATTGAAATCTCTTTTGGTCTCGGTTGTTTGCGTTTGCTTTTGTAGGATTTGCAGAATGTTTGTGTCATGTAGCTCACCGTTCGCGAGAGACTCGTAAAGTCTTCCCCCAACAGTAAATTTCGGAGGCGTCTATCCCACATCTTGTACGTATTTATATATGAATTATTTCATGTATTTATTCTGCATTATTCAATAACCAATTCTTCATCAATACATTCTGAGAGATCATTAACACGCGGAATTACCTCCTCGACATCAGTTTTCCCCTTCAACCAAAATGTTTCCATTTCACCTTTGCCCTGTAAAAAGTAAACATAGTTTTATTATAAGACCACGACGGTGTGACACAAATTAAATATAATATCTAGATTAAAATACTAATGGTGTATTTATTACTTTGACTGTTACAAGTCCTCGAGGCTGGATCATGTAATTTGGGGGCAACAGGTTTGCGGTTGCTTTTGATATGTGAATCTTTCCCACCTGCAATTAAAGAAAAAATAATTCCTTTAGTAACACTTTTCATCAAAGTTGTTGCACGGAAGAAATGAAGAACCAGCTCGTTAAGATTAATTAGATGGTCAGTTTCAATCTTGATATTGATTAAAAATAAGACTCTGTAAAAAATACAAAATGAGATCTATCTAAAAAATCGACAACACTGCTTAAACTGGAGGATGCCCTTTGTTGATGGCATTGGTTTTTTTTTAATACAATCTCTCTAATACGATTGCCATAGATGACACTGCAGTATCCATGGACCAAGGATCTAAAACATTTGAACAACAATGTGCCTCGTCAATTTTTATTGTCTGAACGGGTTACGAAAGTACAAGAGTTACTTGAATTTTAGCAATCCATCTTAATGGAACAAAAGTCCCGTCCCTAATTATCAACCAAAAAAAGACGGGAATTCGGAGAAATAGAGTATCGACCAAACTGAAAGATAAAGGTAAGCAATTAAAACTATATAAGTATCAGAGGTCTTGAATTTTGGATATTAAAGGTTGGTGTATCTACCAATTCCTGAAAAAATCCGCCAAAATAAGTCTGATACTTCTAGTGATTGGAGGACGCACCCAGAAAGTAAACACCTCAGCTTTCATCCTTCGTAGTTATTTATTAGTATAAAAATAATTATTTGGAAGAAGGTGTTTTAAGAGAATATTATGCATGAAGTGAATAGTATTGTACAATGGATTCCTTAAGGATGCTATCACATTCTGTGGGAATGTCCAAGAATGTGTATGAAGCGGGAAATATTGCTCAAGTCGGGCTATACGACTTGGTTGTCACATGATGAATTTCGTTGCTTTTAAAAAAATTGCGGCGTCATACAACGAAAGTGATGATCTCTTCACATAAATTGCCTGACCAGATAAGCCTCCATTTTTTTCATTTACCCTTTATCTTTTAAATTCAGCACACTTGAGTGCGTGGCATCGTAAGTCTTGGGTAATTTATATTTACTCTTGGGACATTCCGGTCAAATAGAGATTGTTCCTCGAGCTCTGGGATACGCCTTATTACGACTAGGTGCAAGGGCGGAGCGGATGGATGGTGGGCACATTAGGTAATGCAATGGATTCATACTTGTTCCGCGACTATCCTGAATTGATCTGATTGTAGAGGAGAGAAGTAATTAAGAGACTGTTCCATTTTTTAACTGTGCATCAATCCATATTTGAAGTTTATGAACTGGTTATCAATCCAAAATTGCAAGACGTTAATACTATCGTATGGGTAAAAATTTTGCTGTCGTCTTTCATACAGACTTTAGAGAAAATTAAGGTTTAATTTGAGTATATTACCGTTCCACTGGACTGCATGCGACTGGCGGTATTAATCGTGTCTCCAAAGAAGCAGTATCGAGGAACCTTCAACCCAACCACGCCAGCAACAGCTGGGCCACTGTGAACACCTGAAGAACGAAAGAATTTCTGTCAACGTTTCATGTCTTTTTAAAATATGTGATAAAAGCTGTAACGAAATCAGAACTGCAAATAAATCGCATTATAGACTATTATAATTGCATAATTACCATGTAATATAAATGTAGAATTTTGTAAATCAAAATTTTGAAATCCGATAATGAAAAACTATTTTTACTTGATAACAATTTGAGACCTCGACATAAAGTGATAAACGTGAAACACTAAAAAAAAAGGCAAATGAAATAAATATTATATTATATCATCTTACCTATCTTGACCCGGACTTGCAGAGCTTGGGGCTGCCTGAGGGCGATGGCTTCTTTCAGCATGGCTAATGCAGCGTCAGACAAATGTTGAGCATGTGCATCGGTTCTATCTGGGGCTCCACTGACTGTCATGTATACTTGACCGACAGTTTCCACCTGCGTAATATTAATATCTCAAAGCCTTTAGTTAAATTAGCTTTATATGTTTTTAAGCACAACACAAGAGTAATTTATCTCAATGAACCATCATGGACAGTCATAGACAAGGATATATCATCCTATACAAAAAAACAACGTAATTTATAACGTGAGAAAAGATTGACGAACATATAAGGATGGGGCAAATGTTTTTTCTTTCCCGATATACTCTTTGTAAAATCTACTTCGTATGCGGAACATATGGCCGCTTCCCTAGGGTTCTCTGCCATCTGATAGAAGCGTTGCATCCTCCCAGGTCTTACTGACATCCTTAAATTTTGCTGCATATATCCTGCAGATAGAAGCGAACGGTTTTCAAAAATACCAGAATCCCACTGGTCAGAAAAAAAGATAAGCAAGATTCAGGCTTTTCGGAAGTATCCTTAGTTCATGCCCCAGTTAGTTCCAGCGTCACTGAATGGCTTTTAGTGTTACAGGGAGATGCCTCGTATATTCCCAGATTCCTTACGAAGTCAGACTACTTCACTAATTAGTGGCTAACGATATATATAACACCATATCACCTCGGGTATTGATACCTTCCACTTAATAGACACTGTGTCCTTTGCAAGTTCGAGTGACAAGCGCGCGTGACAAGCTTTGATGACAAGTACTAAGCACGTGTAAACATGGCATTAGTTACTAAGCGACAAGTAGCTACCCCCACCGTAATTCAAGCTTGAAACGATATGTGCGCGCCGATATTGGTTTTTTTTTTTTTACTTAATTTTACTTTTAATTTAATATTTAATACCTGTTCCTAGCACCACCGTGTAAACAATACCTTGTCACTCGTCACGAAGCAGCTTAGGTACTTAGCGACAAGTTACTAAGCCCATGTGTACGCGCCTTTGCGATTGTTAGTTTTTATACTTTGTGGTAGACATGAGAAAAATGAGTGCCGCTATAATGTTATAGAGAAAACTTTACAATCGTAAAATTTGTTAGTTTAATTCACATCAAAGTAAAGATATCTACAATAATTCGTGTTTTAAATAGAAAGGATAGGTCAGTCAGATATGATATTTCAAAATAATAAATAAAACTAAGATAAAGGCTGTAACATGAATACGAAACTTAAGCTAACAAAAAACAGACAGTGTCGTACCAATGACATATAATTTTCTCCCTTTTATTAGTGAGTTAATTTTGTATGGACACAAGTTTTAAACACTGAAATCTTTCACTGCTTTCAACTCAACTAATATCATAAAATCGATCAATTGGGTATGCCGATTTGTAAGCAATCCTTTTCTATTTCCAAACAATGAACAAAATAAACTGAAAAGTTAATTCAAATTCGTAATAATATCTATAACATTATCACACGAGGCAATGTTATATACATTATCGTAACACGGAATAAAAGGAGCACTTTCGATCAAAATTGAACGCATAGGACTGATTTATATAAAATTCATTTGATGTATGTCTGTGAACAGCAATATAAATAATCTTTCATTGCTTTAAAAACATAATAATTATCAAAAGAGCATACGGGACTTTTTCAATGCTGGAGTCCATTTTTTCGTAATGCTACGTATTTTTTAAAACGTTTTAAACATTTTCAAAGTAATTTATACAAGTATCTTATATTTTTATAATGTTTTTGTGTTCAATATGTAAATAAAATGTCAAAAATATTTAATCTTTCTTATAAAAAGGCGGCCATGATATTCATGCGCCCTTGTGCGGTGCATAAACTGAATATAAGACGGCGCGGCGTTTAGCGTTATGACGTCAAATTAATTTATTGTTAATCTTCGTGTTTATTCGGATCCGATCGTGTTATTTCGGTACATTTATAACGTAATACATTTGTAATGTAATTATAACGTATACATTTATAATGTATGTGGAGAGAGATGATCTCCACACGTTTTACAGTCATTCAAGATTCAACAATTGGACGAAAATTTTATTTTATTTCAGTACATATTGCATATATGGAGAGATATTTGAACAATTAATCGGTTTTTTTTATCGTCTAATGAGTCTGTAAAAGCATGATAAGATGGTTAAAACTATGAAATATAATTCTGCATTTATATTACAAACTTCTGTAAAAAAAAAACAGTTCTACTCGGAAAAAATCCCTGTTTTGTGAACGCCTTTGTAGAATTTGATACCAAGACGAGATCGAAAGGGCGAATTCTCTAAATAAACTTTAAAAATGTGATTTTGGCATTGCCGTAACGTGATAATTTTTGAAATACTCGTGTTTCCTATTATCATTTTTTCTGTAATCCGTTCGTACAAGTTTTATAGATTAAAACTTTAATTATTCATTTCTGTACACCATTGTTTGGTTTAAACAGATCGTCTCTATGTTATATATATCTATAATAAGTTATCGTAGGCTGGCTAGTGTGAGAAGCCAGCTTGTTAAAAATAATTCTGACAGTTTCTTGGACATTTAATAAAGTGCTTTTCTTACGTTTTTAAACCGCCATTTTTATCGCTGTGTATTTATTATTTTTACTTTTGTATTTTCTGTGCTAGAGTTAATTTAACAATATATTTTTTTCTAATTGGAATGTTATATTTGAAGGTTTCTTTTTGCTTTATGTCTTTCCAGTAGCTTGAGAGATTAGCGTGCGCGCCTCGCATCGGCGAAGTGCGAGTTCGATTTCCGCATCTGGTCGTTTTTTAAAACTCCGAAAATTCAGAACATGATGCATATTATGTTGAACGGTCGTTTGAAAACCAATTATCGTAATAAATAATCTAAGACATGTCTTCACATTGCGAAGTTACATACACTGTATTAACATTGTATACATTATTAACGTGCCAAGGGTCTCTCTGGTCTGTTCTATTATGTGAATTTTTCTCGCGTACTCAAGCCACACCTTTGTATTATAGTATTCGACGCAAGCATCTGTTTTCATAGCTCAATATGAATCATTGATACTTACGTACTAAATAAGATGTAAACTCACAACACAAATTATCATTATACGTCTGCCTTGATAAGTATTTACAAATTAACTGTAGAAAGAAAAAAAAATGTAACCCACAATTTATCGAAACAACTTTTATTCGATTATCAGAATTTATGCAGCTCAATACACGTTCTACCAAAAGGATGTTATTTGAAAATGCCGAATTAGTGTCTAAATTTAGCTTTTAAGTTTGAAAAAGGATGGCTTATGAAATTAGCGTCCTGAGAAAAGGACTTCCACCTAATCAATTGTATTTGGTTTTCTTAAATAACTTCTAAATCAATATCATATTGAGTAAATGAAACACCAATTGCAGTTCAATTTTAATTCGTTCATTTCAATGTTGTGCCTGTGCAATGTCTTGGTTTTGGCTTAATATTATTAAATAAACGTTGTTGTGCCTCCTATAATATTTGTTCTTCGTGGGTTACGTCGTTTTTACTTTCCATAATCGATATGTTTAATAGTTAAAAATATATTTAAGACATTGAAAAACTGGTTTCGATCTCAAGATTTTTTTTGTGTCATCCAAAAGTATCTTGAAGTATTTGTTCGAATAAAAGTTACCTTGTAAACATTGTAGTGATCCAGAACCTGATCGAAGCAGGAGAAGACAGCGTTGATTGCAGACACGGTATCCATGGCCTGCTGCCGAGTCTTTGTGCGAGTTGCCCGTAACTCCTCGACAGCACAAAACATTACCGACATCTCGTCGAATGACTGCAAAAAGACATTCCAATAACGCTAACGAATGACAGCATCCATTTATTTTGGCATCTCGTAAACACATCGTTTATTTTTTAACAATTGCACACTTTAACATAGCCGAGCTGTAAATTATTTAATACATTTGCTATCCATCAGGGACAAGAGTTATGAGTATGGTTATTTGTTGAAGTATTGATTTGAGTTTCGGAAATACATTAATATCAAGATGTGTAAGAATGCGCACAAAAAAATAATTCGTTAAAGAATCACCTCACAAGTCGATAACGGAGACTGACCCTTTCTCAATCTATCCGCTACTGATCGTGGAATCATGGAGTATAGAAGATCGTCCCCACGTCTCTTCCATCTGTCCAAAAGCTGAAGAGACTTCTCCAGTTCATCAGAGCGCTGCTCAGCTCTCTCGCACATCAGCTCCAGCCTAGCCATAAAAGTGTTAAATTAAACATAATATGGAAGAATCGAAAATCATATACACGAACAATTGTCTGTAATGAAACTGATAACGTAAACTGGGCAATGAAGTGGTTAATGTGAATATAATTTTCCTTCAGTTTTTTATAAAACCCAATAGAAATTCTGATAAAATAAAATTTAAATGTCTAAAAAGTATCCATTGCTAATCGATTATATATTACATTATTACATCGCCTGTTTCAGATGATAGATGTAATCAAATAATTATTTGAATAAAGAAAACGATGTTCTTAAATTTGAAAATATATTTTACCTGGAGCAGTGTTGCCATCCTGCTAGTACCAATTCCCTAGACAAGCCGTGTGGGTTTAAATCATTTAAAAATAAACCAGTGGTAGGTAGCTCATCTAAGTTATTTATCCTGTAAAACCAAAAAAAAAAATATCACATTAATGAAAACTAACACATGAATAAAAATATATAATAATGCGATTTATTTTGTTAATTTTTTCATCTTTATCAAACAATCAATATGTTATTCGTTATAATTAGTGCGAATTACAGAGGACTGCAAAGGAAGACCAGAGCGGTGAGGTCCTTGAGGAACAGCATCTGGCCTTTGAGGAGTATACTACGAGCTCCTTGGCTTCCACGCCTGTCGAGTAGTCCAGTACCTACACAAAAAAATATGTTATTATATATGGATTTATGACGGGAAGAAATTTTGTAAATATTATTAGTTAGTAATTCAGAGTATGTTAATAAGAAGAGCGCCATTTCGCGTTTCACTGTGTTTATCTTATTTTGACGACTTGTTTTATCTTCTATCACTAATGGCGGTTTTACACATGTTATGTGAGAATATACTGTGACGTGATACACGTAAGTCAATGTTTACTAAAATATGTGAATTTTATTCTGTCGGATTATCAAGTCTAAGCGGAAATTCGCCATCTCGTTTGCAGTAAGATTTTTCAAAAGCTAAAAATAAGCCGATCGGTCTGCTCAATTGCCGAACTGTTAAATTTCGCTTTATTAAAAAGAATCCATATGCACGCGAGCTTATGCACGATTTAGAATAACATTTACATTGTTGTAAATTAATTTCCGGTATTGTCAACAAAAAAAAATAAAACTATCCTGGTTGAATTTAAATTGGAATCTAAAAAAACTTATAAAAGAAAAACAACTTAGTCGAACTGTAAAAATTCCCAAAATATCTTATTAGAAATCATGCCTGTGTCGTTACGCTCAGAAAATAACTTTTATATAGCCTAAATTGGAAAAGTTTTTCGTTATATGTTATACATAATCATTATTTTTGTCTATAAACCTACACCAGATTTATAATATATATATCCGAAAAAAATATGGCTACGAATTTGCTTATTCAATATTTGAATACATTGTAATATAATGTATAAAAAAATTAATTACTTAGTATTGAAATGCAGCAGGCGTCATCAACCTATGATCCGCGAGTCACCAAGTAAACCATTTGATAATTTCAACTGACCTTGAGTTCCGCAAATAAAGTATAATGTAAATAAAGTCCATAAATGAAGAAACTTTGAATTATGATTTTTAATTTTTTATATTTAAAGCTTAAAAGCATATTGTAATTATTTCATACATAAAATTAATCTACTAGTTCACCAAGCGACTGTTTTAATGAAAATACCACTGACTCAAAATGTCTTCTTATTAGTAATGGTAAAGTAAATTTTAATTGCAGGGGCTGAGCTCGTTTTAGTGTTTGGTTGCCAGGCTATACTTCGAAACTGTAGCACATGACTAAAGTGTGTAGATGTCCGTCAAAAAATGGAGCATATTAATATTCATAACACAAAGACTTTATTCGAAAGATGTTTGAGGAGAATTTATGTTCAGATAATTGCTTGTTGCATCGTATTGGTGAATCAGTCCTGTATTTTTAAATTAATATATGTTTATTAATGCAATTTTCTCTCTCAAAATGGACCATATAGATCGACACAGTGTGAATATATCCACTTGGAAGTGGAGTATATGAAACTCTTCAATGTGAAGACGTTTGACAGATTATTTTTCACGAGAATTGTTTGTTGGACAATTGCTCAATTCAATGCGCATCCAATCGTTCATTTGGATTTTTTAAAATCTGACAGATATGTGAATCAATCCCGCATTCCCCAGATCTCTTGGCGAATTTCTTCCTGTCGGTACTGTCGGTACAAAGCGAGGTTTCTACTCTTTGGCCACCGAGGAGACGTTTGAAGAGTTTGAGCTTAATATGATATAGTATTTTACACAGAAATGCGTTGATTCTTAATATTTCATGAAAACAGAAAATTAATAAAATAGGGAAAATTTGAACATTTTGCTGTCAATTAAAAATTCTCAATTAAGCAAATCAATCTAATTTTTAATTGAATTAATTAACATTTGGTCTGTAAGTGGAGCATATGGATCTTCGTAGTGTTTGAGTGGTCTATGAAAACACGTCTCGACGGATTATTTTTCGCGAGAATTGGTTGTCAAGCAATTGTTCTACCCAGTGGTACATCCAGTCTTGCATTTCTGGATTTTTAAAATCTGTCAGATGTGGTAATCGAACCCTCATTCCCCGGATTACCAAGCGCGCACGCTAACTTTTACGCTACCACGGAGAAATGTATGAACAAATAATATTTATGAATAATATAAAACACTTGTATTGTTAAATTCTAAATTGTTTAAAACTGGTAAACTTCCATGGTAACCAGACAACTGCGCACACGACAGCTGCTCACATGACAAGTGCTCACATGACAAATGCACACATAGACAACTGCACATATGGAATCACAAAATATCCACTATCTCCGAAGTATTCATTTGTTAGCAAGTGATTATGTATTATTAAAATAAAATATAAAAAATCTACCTATAATATGTCTTAATAGTATTTTTTTGTTAGTGTGAGCACTTCAATGTGTGCGTAAATGTAATGTGAGTATTTTTCATACGTGCAGTTGTCTGTGTGCATTTGTCATGTGAGCACTTGTCATGTGAGCGACTGTCATGTGAGCACTTGTCATGTGAGCAACTGTCATGTGCGCAGTTGTCATGGAA
>JAGVSQ010015453.1:0-10140 GCA_022683975.1 Rhyacophila evoluta
CTCCCGGGACATTCCCGTCAAATAAAGTAGATCGCTTCTCGATATCAGAGCTCTGAGATACGCCTGATTAAAACCAGTTATATGGACGGGGCGGGTGGATGGTGGGCACATTAGGTACATGTTTTTTGTATCATAAATAAAAAAGTGACATCTTGTCAAGCTTTTTATTAAAGAATACAATGCATCTACAAACATCAGATTAGTGAGTGGAAAATATTCAGCTAATTGCACAGTATTTGACGTTTATGATGAGAAATAATATTTCCAAATATACATTTAAACATTGAAAAACATACATGAAAATGTATGTAAGATATAAATCCCTGCATATAATAAATATCACAAATTAAAAAGCATGAAAACGAGCAAGTGAGTCAAAACTCATAATATCCAGTACTGCACCATACTGAAGTTTATGAGTTATGATACTAGGCATCTTAAGTTATGACTTTCTTTTAATCTTTCAGTGGCCTTCCTGTATGTAGTTGATACGTTCTACCTTGTGAGGCATTATCTAATCTAATCTAACCTAACCTAACCTATGTTTTATTTGATTATTGTCTTTCAGATTACGTTCGGTATTTTGGCCTACTTAATCTGCTAACATATATTTACTATAAAGGTGACAGTACACATCACATTTAAGTTTTCTTATATTGATTTATTCTTTTGTCCACCAGCTTAAGAGTTCTTTAAAAAAAGTTTACCATAACTCTAGTTTTCCTATTGGTCTATTATTTTTTTGGCTTTACTTAGAAGTGTAATCGGAGACGAATTCTGCGATAATTAATGCTAGTTGATTTCAAACGGAGTTAAATGAACGCAGAACGTGATTTTATGTTCTTGATGGAGATTAGTCCGACGAAGAAGGATTACAGCCTCGAGAATTAGATGGGTATTATGTCCTGCGTGCACAACAAATACATCAGCCACGAGGCGCCCGTGGAAGATTCTCTCTGAATTAAGTTTGATATCATATAATTTTCAACACTACAAGGATACTACTAAGGATGCTGGTCCCTTGGGAAGTAATTTGTCAGACAGTGTTTTTACTTAGTAGGGCAGTATTGTTATGTGTAGCAGTCATAGCTGGTCTTATAGTTGTTGGTACCCTTGGGAATTTCAGCGCCCCTTTTAAGTATAATTATAAAAAACATCATAAAGAAAAAACTAAAGTTTTTAGAAACGAATTGACCATATGAAAATATATCGTCAAATAATGCCAAACTCAACGTAAATTTACATTACAGATTTGACAAACGAACATCTTTGCGTGTTGTTAAAAGTGACTTTCTTTGTATATATAGATGAACTTGCTTTTATTCTGTCTTAAAAAAGACAGATTGAAATGATATTACATTTATTATTTTCACTTTTTTCTTGTTTTGGAAGATCCTTGATGAGGCCCCTAAACACATGGCGCCCCGAGTGATTGCCTTGCCTTGAGAGTTTCCGGTACCTTGAGCCGGCTCTGATGCTAAAATAATACTCTATGGTTTGGTCGGCCATTGCGACTTGGTTTCTACTGAGGATTATGTTTTAGCTTTTAAAAAATATATTTCATCTTACGGTGAGTAAAAAAAGAGATCTTCTAAACACAAAGCTCGATAAATAACAGGACTTAGTTAAATTAAGAATCATACTGTGCGTCGGTCACGGTTATGAAAGCGACTATTCGGATTGGCATTTAGTTTGCCACACCATGGTGTACGTCTGAAAAATGAGTCGAAAAACATGCTGGTGATAGAGGAAAAAGCGAGTTCATTAATCTAAAGCAAAGCAGAACCAATTGATTGAAGACTGTATACGATAAAATACGACATCATGGTGGAATTTTCGGATTTTTTCAAGAAGAATTTTCCCACTGCACATTATAATATTCGTAGCAGCCCGGAATACGTAGATAAGTCTTATACGTTCAAACTAAATTATCATGTATAATGTAGATAGTTTATGTTGGTACCATTGAAATAAACAAGTTACGCCTTAATGTATGAAAATGGCGGTGCCGTTGAAATTTGTATTTTTAAACGATATTTAGAAATTTTAAAGTTTTTTTAGATTATAGCATTGATGTTTGGTTAAATTTAAACATTATAAGAAATTGATTAATATATAACTATTTTAAAAAGTTTTGTACAGTTGAGTTTGCTTAAATAATTACTATACATAAAAAAGATTTATTAAAAAAATGAATTTAACAAATTTAAAAAAATAGTTTTAAAACCCTTTCATGAAAAGTTGCCTCGCACGGACTTACCTTCTTATTAGAGGTTCGTATAGATATATGAGTATTATATTATTGATTGATTGTCGTTCATGTTGTCGGAATTTTCAGAGATGGGGTCACGCGTCAGATAAAAGTTTTGGAGCCGCCGGAGTAGCGTGTATCGCTGGACGAAAGTATTTTTGCAAGTTTCTATATACAATCATTAATCATTTGAACCGCAAGCTCTCGCTTTCGCTCGAAAAGGCAAAACTTGACTAAGTTTTGTCATGCCTCAGATAAATTAGACCGGCCCGCGTAATAACAATTAAAACAATTACATATTACATGAAATTATTAATCTATTCGCTACCAAAATCTGATATGGCAAATTTTGAAATACTTATCTAGTACTTTTGGATCCAATACTATAATTGGACGTATATTGCATCCCTGAAGTACACTATTGTAAGTCTTAAATTTGTTTCTTTTGAGTTATGAATGCACTACACTTACACTAAACGGCACTAAAATATCTAAAACAATATACATATACGTATATACTCAATCCAATAGGCATTTAGTCATGCATTTTCGGATTTTAAAATTTATTTAGACGGATATAATTGAGAAAATTAGCTGAGTGAAATAAAGAAAATAATACTCTAATAACACTAAATCCTGAAAGACCATTATTTCGATAACAATACAAATTAAGCACGGTAAAGCCATTATCCATAGAATCGTCTCCTGAAATATGGCTGATTTTGATATTCGACAGTTTATTCTGGGAGTGCGTGCGATATATGCAGAAAAGGTCCAACTCACTTTGGATCTTCTTTGGATTTATATAAAATGATTCTTGATTCAAATTAATTTGTCCTTCCTAATGTATTTCAATACTCGGCTGAATAATTTTTTTAAAATTTATTGTTGATCAATAATAACGATGTTAAAAATTAAAAGTAAATCAATTGACTTAAATATATCAATCAAAATGACATCTGAAAATTTCACGTTGTTACTATTCACCATTTGGGGGGAGTTCCTGTGACGGACAGACATACACATGTATTTTATGGTTTATATACAGGTGAACCAGAAGTGAATGTAAATAAATACATATTCATATTTGAATGTAATGCAGGAAAGAAACTAACTTGAAATCATTAAAAAAAATCGATTGAAAATATCTCTTTCATATTTACGAAAACAGTCAGCCTCTAAAAGAATCTTTGGTAGTAATTCCGTTCTGATGTAATCGGTAATAGAAGAACTTATGTGATTGTATCTAATCCTCAATTTGTTCAAATAACATGACACGGTGAAAAATATATATTAATTTTGTATAATAAATTTCTTTCGATTCCTTCATTATTGCACTAATTTATTAAAAGTCATCGCTAATGCAAACAGCGAACTAGTAAGCAGATAGTCAGACCCACGGTAATAATTTGATGTACTCTTCATATCTGTATTTATCGAGTAGCGGTCTTATTACTTCGGGTACTATCATATTATATATCAAACAAAAAGAGAAAGAGACGGATAAAAATGTATTTAGAGGGAGACAAAAATCTTTACACGTTTTTCTAGGTGATGACAAGTGGCGGTTCGCGTATATGCACTATGGAACTGCAGCACCTCCTATTTCCACTTGATATTATTGGTAAAATTTAATATTATCAAACCTTTTTTTCATTATTTATTTCTACTTGTACAATATGTAATTTGTAACCTTAATGTCAGTAGTCACCCTCTAGTTTATGAAAAAGATTCAAACACCTTTGTATGGAACTGTGCGTTTCACAGTGCTAACGGCGTGGTGTTTGAATGTTGGGCGCATGCGTACATAGGAAGCTGCACCCAAGACTGTGAGGGAAAGAGAGCACTGTCACTCCCGTAGTGCCGAATGTGGCGTGTAGTTTTTTTTAGTCTACGTGTGCTGTACTTAAAAACCGTGTACCATATTCTTGAATGTGATAAAGTGTAGAATTAGATTATTGTCCTGCTTCTAGTTAATCTATTTTATTCTTTTAGGATTTTATCCATTTTCTGAATGAATTTTCTTTTTATACATGTTTGTGTACTTTTACACAATTTTAAAACAAAAATTAAAATTTTCTGGAGCAGCACCCCACTAGTTTTAGCTTCAACCTACCACTGGTGATGACATTGGATAAAAAATGTTGCACCTGAAACTACCCAAGAGGTTAGATTTAGTGGAGCCGAAAATTGCAGGTTTGATTCCCACAGCTGTTGAGCTTAAAAAAATGCAGGACTGGAGGCCCAGTGAGCTGATCAATAACCTGACAATCATTTCTCGTAAACATAGTCTGTATACAAATCTTGACAGTGTGTACATCCATATATTCTGTTTTCTCATATATATATATCTTCATACAGTTAAAATTAATCTGCTCCACTTTCGTAGCCAACTTGGTGTGATAATATATTATATATTCAAGGCAGGGATGTCTGTATTATTTTCTTTTTTAAAATCTTCCTGTACGTCGATAGAAATAGTGAAATTTTTTTTAATAATTTATGTCATTTTGCATTACATAAAGAAAAATTTTTCGTATCTATTTTCCACAGTGAAAGCCAAAAGAGTATTATAATACGTTTTGGTTTCATACATGAAATAGCGTCATGTTTATGGTACATTGTTGTCTACGTGTTATAAATTTTCAATACAAAAAACTTTCCCCATACGAGAAAACAAACAGTTGGCAAAACAAAATTGATGCTGGAGACGAAATGCAAACTACCACAGCGCATGCGTCATTCGGACCAATCGTCACACAGCTTTTCCGGATATGACGTTCTGGCACTCCACTCGGAACGGAGATTTTCATCCCTCGATCCCTCAGTCTCTTTCGAATTGGCGGCAAAGAAGCTGCCGTCGAGATACAACGGAATTGGATATTTAAAATTATTTAAAAATAATACGCCCGCCTTTCTTAATAAATTAAAAACGCGCGAACAAAAATGGATAGTTTATTAATAATAACTAACAAAAAATACATTAACAAGTGCCGTGAATTGTTCTGTTTGAAACGATTTTTATTTTAAACTTTCGTGTAGAAATAATCATAAAGTTTTATGTTGCTATACTTAGAAATGTCTGGCTCTATCAGAAGTGTGACATAACCTTAAAATCGTGTGTATATACAGATGACGTAGTTGATTATGTAACTTGGTAAAAGCTGTTTTACTTTGGTAATATAGATTGAAAAGCTGACACAGCTTAGCATTGTGTTATATCGTTCAGTGCCAAGTAAATACTGCAGTCTTTTTAAGTGTCATATGGATTGCTTTTGAGTACTGTTTCTTGCAATTACATTTAAGTGTCGAAAAGTTTTTTTTCCATTCAGTTTATGGATAATAAATTATCAAACAGAGTAGGTATTTTTACGATTTATCGTGGTTTTTTTATTACTTGTGAAATTTGTGCGATAAATAAAACTACACGGATAAACTGTGAAATATCACGGTGAGTGTTTTTTTTTTACTTTTTAATATTAACAACTTAATATATATTTAAAAAATATTATGATTATTTATCTTTATTCGAGTTTTTAAATGATTTTACATGTGTATTTTAAAGTTTCTTTACTCTTCATTCTACGAATGTTGCAATCAATCCTCTTTCGGGATATTGTTGCAATTATGTTTTTCGTTTCAATCAGCTCACACGAGTTGGTTAACGGCAAAAATACTACCGTCTATCAAATATATATCACGGAAAATAAAATAAATTCGATGATGGCATTATAATTAATTATTCTAAAACTTTTCTAGGGACAGAATTAAGTGAGTTATAATTTAATGTAGTAGATATTTATATAAGATAATGCGAATATTAATATGATTAAGATTAATACAATATGAATCACTTTAATGAGTTTTATATAGGCAGTGGCGTTGTTGCTTTTAACCCCCTTATATTTAAAAATCTTTTTTGGATCCTTGTCTATATTACAAGCTGAAAGATATGGGGTAAGACTTTACATCATATGTCCAAAATTCTACAGCATTCTTCTTTTTATAATAATATATTTATAACTTTGAACGTTTTCACCATATCTGAAAAATACTACAGTGGACATCGGCTCTATATGAGGCTCATATGATACAGAACGGTATTATTAGTACAAATGAATCTTTCCTCAAACACAATTCAGTATAAGACACATTTAAATTAATTATACTAAAAATTATTTTGTATAATGCACCCTACAATAAGTTACGTAATGTATTAATTATACTTCAATTTATAGAACTCGATTTTTACAACATTTCAAATGATAATTGTATAGGTTAATTGTCGATAGCTATTTCGGCTATGACATCTTTATTAAAAAAATATAATTATACTGCCATGTATCACCAGTAATTAACGCTCTGTAGTTAGTCTAGACTAAATAATTGTGTCGATAATGCAATAATTATCAACAAAACTAATTAAGTTATTTACTATAAAAAAAATCATGGCGTGTTTCCTATAATTAACATAATATAGAGAGTATATATTTTTGAAATGTAGTAACGCCATAACTCAAAACCATAATTCCACTATTTATGAAGATACAGTTGACTTACTCGTAGTATGTCCCTTTTAATTTTTAAGATAATTGAAATGATTCAATGTTACATTGCTTATTAATTAAAAACTATTGACACTAATTTTCAAATCTGTTATATATATCATATTTATAACAGATTATCTGTTATATATATCATATTTTGAGTTACGCATTTATTGAATTCAACGTGTGATTTGGGTAGAAAGCGTATCGATTTTAGTGTCAGTGTTCGCGTAATTTGAAGATGTAAAAAGGCAAAATTAGAACTAAGAGAAACGCTTAGATAGAAATGTTCTAATTAAAAATAACTGAGACTTATATTATAAATCGTATTTTTTATTAGCCTATAATAAAATATTTATGAAATGGATTCTTCCAACTCGCTGGGCTCATATAAATAAAGCACTACAATAAAAGACGTGAACGGAAATAAAATGTTTAATTAATTTCGCCTTTCCTATCCCCTTTGATTGTTTAAAACGCTTTTTTAACGTACTTAAAGTAAGATATAAAAATTGCTAAGACGAATCTTGTTACTGTCATAGTCTAGGGCTGCCACAAACTTTGTAATAAATTCTTTTTTAAATTGTATATTACAAAGCAGGGATGAAAAATGTTGCAAACATCACAATTTATCGGTTTAAAGTATTTACAACAAGCATAATAAGAAAAGGAATACATTTATGTTTGCAAAATATATTAGAAAACATATTAGAAGAAAGTCAGTTCAAAATAACATATGCAACGTTTATATATGAAAACATTTAACGTTGCGAGAAAAAAGAGAACAAAGAAAGCTTACCCAGTGAGTTAAACAAATCCTAATTTAGAAATTTATAAAATTACATCACTCTAAATTCACTACCATTCATATGGAAGATATCAATAACGGAGGCAATTTCGTCAAACGTCATTGATTTTCGCATTGGAATGACTACTGGGAGGTTCTTTCTCCATTTAGGAATAAAATGAGTTGATTTTACCAATTTCTCAGGTAGTTATCAGGGACGTACAGACCAATATCAGCCATAGTGGCAGAGTTATCAATTAGACCGCGCATAGGGCCGTGGGCACGATAGGTGTCATGGTGACAAAAACACGGAAACAGAGATGCAACATAGCTATAAATATGCGAGTGAGCAATTGAGCGAGTTTTGTGACTGACGTGCTGCTGAACTTTCTCACTTGCTCACTCACCTATTTATAGCTATATTGCATCTCTGTTACGGTCGCTTTGTTATACTCCTTGCGGCCTAAGTCGAAAAAAATGCGTCGTCAAATACATACTCCTCCTTAGTTTTTAGCCACAATAAGAAAATATACTTGAAATAAAAGCAGTTGGATAAAGCGACGGATGGTATGTATATACCAGCAAGTGCAGAAGTCTCAGAAATTTCTTCTGAACTCTCTTCATCATAAGGTCGTATTTCAAGTAATTCGGGACCTAATCAACCGATTCACTCTCTAATCTTAAACTAATGAATTATACAGAGTTTTGCAGTTTATACAGAGCCTTACTACAAATGGCAACCATATGATTTTTAAATGAAAGGCTACTCACAAACACAATTCCAAGGTCTCTTACAGAATCAGAATGTATGTATAATGTTCGTTGTTTACCTAACGATAATGGGATAGGTGACTAAATATTGTATAATGTACAAAAAATCATTGAATTAAATATCCATATATATTATATCGAAGGATTTAAGTGAAATTTTTCTAAATCCGTTTTTGAAAATTTTACAGGAGGGTGTAAAAAGTGATTTTTCTATTTATGTTTGCGGTTTTTCGATACAAAACACTTTTTAAACAATTTATTTTAAGAACTGCTTGCAAACGACACGCTTTTGACAGATCTGAATATCAAATAGCGGACTTATAAATTTTGCGGTGAAAGTCTCAGAACCAAATGGTGTTGTCAAATTTTCTCGGGACATTTTTTCGATATATTTAAATAGCTTTGTTTTGTCAAATTAATACTGGACATGCATATAGTATGGTCCAATAAGATTGTACTATCGAGCCATTATTAGTTTGGATCTTCGAACTTTATCTTCTTACATTTTTTAATGAAGTTCGCTTCAGAAGTGAAGCATATGGATCCACACAGTGTAAAGATGTTCACTCTCCGCAATGTGAACACAGGATTGCATGAAGAAGCAGGATTAAATGTCCAACATCTCAATAAATAATAAATTATCTGATTCCAATTTTTGTGAAAAAAATCTCTCAAGACATATTTTAACAGTGTACAGACCAATATTTAATTTTTGGACAATCTTAACATTGTGTAGAACCATTGTATGGCGTAGCTACCGAGGAGTAGTTGGAGTGAACTGTTCCAGGCGCAGGAATTATGGGGGGCTTAAGTTCTGGTAGGAAGTAAAAAAATGTAGCTACGTCACTGGGGAGACACGGTAAAAAAAAACAGTGAATTTATGTCGATATAGATAATAACAATAAGTTTGAATAAATGGCACCAAAAATTGCTTCGCGTTGTTTACCATCACTGCTGTAGACCTGGCGACTTAAAATGTTCCATAAAACACACCATAGTTTGGAGTTTGTGTATCATTGTGCTGTGTTTTATGAGTAAAACAGCACTATTTTCATTCCTTAGGCCCGTTATATATTATATTAAATATGTCGGAAAGTCTCACGGGAAAAATACAAAGGACAGACTGATTGTCGTGCGTGTTGTTGAAATGTCGCCACAGCTATTTGTCGTAGAACTTTAATTATATGAGAAGAATTACTTCTACAACGTATAACATGTATATTACCACGCTCGCTCAGAGTGTTGAACATCGCCAATATTGCAGGAACACGTCGGTCGATTTTCTGGTCACTTTATAAAGTATGGTTTTATTTTTTGCAATCTCTTATATAATATCATTGGCACATTTTCGCGTTAACACAACATATCGATTACAGAAAGAAAAAAAGACGTAACCCTCAGTTTTTTATAAATAACCTTTTCTCGATGATCACAATGTATACTATTTCATACACGTCCTGTTAAAAAGATATAAGCTGAATATGTCGAATTAATATCTAAATTTAGGTTTTCAGTTTGAAAAAAGGATGGCCTGTGAAATTTGCGACCAGGAAAATAGATTTCCCCCTCGTCAATTTTATTGTTTATTCTTAAATAACGTATTTTATTAATACAATATTGGGTAAATACAACACTAGTTGTAGTCTTCGTGAACCTTAAGGTTGTTTTTATTTAATATTTTTACGTTTTTTGTACCTCTTGTAAAATATCGTCGTATTACTGGCAAAATACGTTAAAGTAAAAAAGTAAGTTTTGAAATAATCGAGTTTTAATGGTTGAGTCTC